>BSQZ01000095.1:443366-523366 GCA_033239005.1 Lamellibrachia satsuma | reverse complement strand
CTAGATTGCTGTTACGCTATTATAAAGTCATAAAAGAACCAAGTCGCTGAGAATGCCATATATTGCGAACTTTCACAGCTATCGAAATGGCATTCCAATAAAATATCCGTTTTAATGTGTACTACAACATTGCAAAATGCCAATTTCATATGATGTGCTGTTGTTATTAAAATGTACGAATATACTTTAATAAACTTCAAAGCTGTTTTTCTCAGAATCGTTTTTCGTAAAATGAGCAATTATTAAAGATTCGTAGTTGTTTTTGGCACCATTGGAAAGCTCATACAATTGTCTTTCACTACCTTGATCAAAATATAATTTCCTGATTTTAATGGAGCGGGTCACAATTTATTTCCACCGATATCAGTATGCATTGGTTCAAGTTTTTAATGTTAACGGCATTGGTCATCAACTTAGTGCTGTTCTCTTGTGCACGGTCTGTTTCCAGTGTTAAAGCAAATTTAGTTTATTGTTTCACTGCCGAAAACGCATGTCATTGTTGTGCTGAAAGTGGAAAAATATCATAGAGTTGTCTGTGTTGGAAACGGAATTACAGTTCTGGTGATTGAACCGAGACATTATATTACAGTGATCTGACACAATGTTCCACAGTTAGGCATAATCATTTGTTTAGTATTGTCCGTGGTACACACAATTAATTTTCACGGGTTTTAGCTTCGGTGAAGAGCGGGAAACTTGACGTGGTATGTTGGAAAGGTCATGGAAAGAAGCCGCCGACGACAACTACTATAACAACTACTACACCAAAGACAACTACTACAACAACAACAGCAACTACTACAACACCAACGACAACTACTATTGCACCAAAGACAACTACAATACCAATAACGTCTACAACACCAACAGCAACTACAACGACGCCAACGACAACAACAACAACGACAACTACTACAACATCAACGACAACTACTACTACACCAAAGACAACTACTACAACACCAACAACAACTACTAAAACTCCAAAGACAATTACAACGACGCCGACGGCAACTACAATAACACAAGCTACAACTACTACAACACCAATGACGACTTCTACAACAACGGCAACAATAATGCCAACAACAACGACACCTATATCAAACACAGTAACAATTTCACCTGAGATGCGACCAATAACCAAACCAACCACTACAAAGTTAATAACAACCACATATCAAGCAGAACAAATTACCACATCAATAAAGACAGACTGGAAAAGGACAACAACTGGTTTCACAATATATGCATCCACGTACACCCGACACACAGATGCATTCGAAAACTATACTGCATCCTTGGAATCATCCACGGTCGACAACCCTGGAGCTGAGTGGGAAACCAACATAAAACTTCCTGAAACGACAAGCAGACATGCATTGACGACACATGTGAATGTGTTCGAGACTTCTAAAGGTTTCAACAACTACATGTCAGGTAAGAGCGCTCATTTCTTAAATCGGCGTTACCATTACACGCAGCGCCATCGTCTGCAATGCGAGTTCTTATATTGCAATTGTAATATGTCGGAAAATCGCAATGGCTTCCAATATATACACCATTCAGATTTAACAAGATTGCCATCCCAAACAACAAGTTCCAGATGGCAAGTGGACAAGGAAGCCATTGGCTTATCGAGTCCAACAATTTTCTCATCTATGTGTAGCTCGCCCTTATCAAATATCTGTCAATTCTATTTTTAAACATATTCACACTACTAGCATTAACACAATCATTTGGCAGTTTGTTCCATTCATTTATCACCCTCTGTGAGAAAGAATTAACTTCCGGCTACTTGGACTTGGTGCAGCGACTTGAATTTGGTGTAGAAACGCGTTATATCAAATAGAATAAGTATTACTATTGCATATATATTATACACAAACGTATTGTAGACATACGTTAGGAAACAGGTTTTGTTAATTATTAGTCAGAGGGAGTATTTTAGAGTAAGTTAGTTTCGGACTCTTTCAGGGAAGTCAGCGAGCGTTAATAGGGTTGTTTACCATTCGAAAATTTAGATTGCATAATGAATAGTCAGTAACATTGGAATATTGGTTAGAATAAGTATTACTATTATATATATATTGTTCACAAACTTCTTGTAGACATATATTAAGAAACCGTTTTTGTTAACAGAGGTAGTATTTTTTCCGCATTCAAACTGAACGAGTGATAAAAGGGAGTATGTTTACAGGTCGTGAATTCAATTCGCGCATCGAACTGTCATTTACATTGGCTAATATATGTATAAGATAAAGTGATATATTTACTTACATTACATACATAAGGTAATATCTTAAATAGTGGTAGTAAACGTTTTCGGTAACGATTACTGAGATGTGTGTGTGTGTGTGTGTGTGTGTGTGTGTGTGTGTGTGTGTGTGTGTGTGTGTGTGTGTGTGTGTGTGTGTACGTGTGTGCGCGTGTGTGTGTGTGCGTGCGTGCGTGCGTGTGATATATGTATGTGCGTGCGTGCGTACCAGTGTGGTTGCATGTCAGTTAACAAAACTGTGTTCTTTTGTTTCCACAGGCGCCATGACAGGGCTGGGGGCGATTCTGTTTGTTCTCAGCATCATCAGCGTCGTTACCATAGTGATCGTCAGGTGAGATGAACTTTAACTGAATGACGCATTGACACTCCCTCTTGAACTGATTTTGCCTGTCGTTCGTAAATCAGGCAATTCATATTTGTTCGCTGAATTCAGCCATAACCGGATCAAAAATAGTACAGTATTTTGTATTTTGATTATACAAAAATTTAATAGCAAATGTATACAAACTAACCAGCATGTCGTAATATTTGCTAGGTACGTTATTGTTCGAGACGACCTCCATCCATCTCGATCCTGCACCGCCTCTTCACGTTAAGCAAGTGACAGTCCAGTTGAATCCTTTGTTTGGTTCATCCACTATGTGTTAGGGCTTCCCCTCTTCCACGTTCCTTCCACCGTGCCCAGCGTTACTGAATTTTCAGGGCTTTCTTCCCCTCGCATAACGTGTCGGACGTATTTGCTCAGAATATTCATGTTCAGAGCAGTTAAATTATTTACGTAATCTTTCAGTAGTTTCAAAAATGTTATTTTTTTGTAATAAGAAGCTGACAAGTTAATCTTATTTACTACATAGATTATTGTAAAAAATCGGTGTTTTCTCTTTGTGTTAGAACGCCCACAGAAACATGTGTCTTTCATAAAGCACCGCATATTTATGTTTTAGGAAGAGAAGAACCAAGATATTGGAAATAAGGAAGCGAGAAAGAAACTTTGCAGCTAACTTGAATAATTCCTGTACGATTGCATTAGAGTAGATAAGAAACACAAACTAACCGGTTTGTATTAATACCGTGCATTAGGTCTCGTAGAAAATGTATGGCGATGGATTTGTAATCGTGTTCCTGCTTGAATAGGGGCCGTATAACGTTTCTTTAATCCACTTGCAGTAAAATAGTATATAATTTATATATATTGGTTGCCTCTAATGACTCTGCATATCTGTGCTTTTATGTTTGCATCGCGAAGCAATATGTACACATGTAGGCCTACTCCCAGTTGTACGTAAATTGGTCTTGTATGAAGACGGTAGGTTACAAAAATAACGTTTATTTAGATTGCAATAATTGCAAAATTATTCTCGAGCTGCCATCAGAACCAAGCTCAAATTAATATATGTATATATTGTTGCAAACAGCACATGTGGTATATTTTATAGTAACTAATGGATGTTTGCTGGTCAGATTCCAGTACTACGGTTACAGCATGTTCTTTTTCGAGTGTATCTTAAAAAAATTTTCTCCACATTTTGTGGCATTGTAGATTTGTATTAAGGTTTAGCATCACCGGCGCCCACACCGGCACCCACACCGGCACCCACACCGGCACCCACACCCAGGCCGCTGCAATTTGTATTTCAACAAACGGTAAACTAAATGAGCCATCGAGGCTAACATATTTAACATAACAAAATGAGTGCGAACGATAGTTACGCACGCACTTCGGAAGAAATACAGGAACAAGGAAACGCCACCGAAACCTGTGGACTCACACGGAGAATGTAGCCCTGCTGTTAGTACTGCTGTATGTTCCTAGGTGAGAACGAAAATAAACTGAATTACGCAAAGGCCGATCATTTCAACCCACACTAAGTCAAAATGTCATTTCGTGGCGCACGTGAATATTCTACCGTCGTGGAAAGACACAAGTGTGAATTAGACCATTTCTTTAAATGTGTTTCCCACGCCAATCCCAATTCACAATATCAATAAAAATTATCCGTGTTACAGTTCGACGACGTGACTGTAAAAGAAGACATGTAATATAAAGCAAATTAGAAAGTGGATGCTTTCGCCAAATGTTTAATGAGGGTATGCTGTTTTACACTGGTTAGGTGAACGTCTGCTTCGAAACGGAGCGGCCAGTTGGTCCGTAAAAGGGAGGGTTAGTTGAATAGTGATTAGTGAACGAAGAGGTGTGTTTTTGTAATAAGAAGCTGACAAGTTAATCTTATTTACTACATAGATTATTGTAAAAAATCGGTGTTTTCTCTTTGTGCTAGAACGCCCACAGAAGCATGTGTCTTTCATAAAGCACTGCATATTTATGTTTTAGGAAGAGAAGAACCAAGATATTGGAAATAAGGAAGCGAGAAAGAAACTTTGCAGCTAACTTGAATAATTCCTGTACGATTGCATTAGAGTAGATAAGAAACACAAACTAACCGGTTTGTATTAATACCGTGCATTAGGTCTCATAGAAAATGTATGGTGATGGATTTGTAATCGTGTTCCTGCTTGAATAGGGGCCGTATAAAGTTTCTTTAATCCACTTGCAGTAAAATAGTATATAATTTATATATTGGTTGCCTCTAATGACTCTGCATATCTGTGCTTTTATGTTTGCATCGCGAAGCAATATGTACACATGTAGGCCTACTCCCAGTTGTACGTAAATTGGTCTTGTATGAAGACGGTAGGTTACAAAATGACGGTGATTTAGATTGCAATAATTACAAAATTATTTTCGAGCTGCCATCAGAACCAAGCTCAAATTAATATATGTATATATTGTTGCAAACAGCACATGTGGTATATTTTATAGTAACTAATGGATGTTTGCTGGTCAGATTCCAGTACTACGGTTACAGCATGTTCTTTTTCGAGTGTATCTTAAAAAAATTTTCTCCACATTTTGTGGCATTGTAGATTTGTATTAAGGTTTAGCATCACCGGCGCCCACACCGGCACCCACACCGGCACCCACACCGGCACCCACACCCAGGCCGCTGCAATTTGTATTTCAACAAACGGTAAACTAAATGAGCCATCGAGGCTAACATATTTAACATAACAAAATGAGTGCGAACGATAGTTACGCACGCACTTCGGAAGAAATACAGGAACAAGGAAACGCCACCGAAACCTGTGGACTCACACGGAGAATGTAGCCCTGCTGTTAGTACTGCTGTATGTTCCTAGGTGAGAACGAAAATAAACTGAATTACGCAAAGGCCGATCATTTCAACCCACACTAAGTCAAAATGTCATTTCGTGGCGCACGTGAATATTCTACCGTCGTGGAAAGACACACGTGTCAACGGACCAATCGTGCGAATTATACCATTTCTTTAAATGTGTTTCCCACGCCACTCCCAATTCACAATATCATTAAAAATTATCCGTGTTACAGTTCGACGACATGACTGTAAAAGAAGACATGTAATATTAAACAAATTAGAAAGTGGATGCTTTCGCCAAATGTTTAATGAGGGTATGCTGTTTTACACTGGTTAGGTGAACGTCTGCTTCGAAACGGAGCGGCCAGTTGGTCCGTAAAAGGGAGGGTTAGTTGAATAGTGATTAGTGAACGAAGAGGTGTGTTGCTTTACTTGAAAATACATCATATTTCCGTTCAAACTGGGAGATTGGGACATCGCATAGCTTCAGGGCGACGTAGATTATACATTACACGGTGAAACTTACCCCATATTAAGTGCAAGTTGAGTCAGCTGACCACACGTTCGAATTAGCTACATATAATTAGATATGCATGTGCATGTGCGTGTGTTTACCGTTATTTTGTTCATTCTCACAAAGAGTAATTGATCACATTGTCCATAATGTGTCTGTCAATGAATAGCTAAGTGCAATGCTGGATGTTGATTGGGTTGTATGCATAAAGGGGAGGAGCAGCATAAGCACTTACATACATATCAGCTGAGATTTAGCCATTGAACCCTTCAATCAATCATACATACATTATCAGTGGCTTATGATTATTTGAAACCATGAGTCAATTACACGGGATAAATTTCTGGTCAACTAAACTGGCTTCAAATGATCCGAAGCTACCAATTCACTTGTACTGTGGTAGACGTAATTTACTTGGCTTAGGATAATCACTGACAAGTAGTCAATTGCAATGTGTGTAGATATGTTGAAGATAAATAATCGGCACCACAGATATATACCAGTATTGTATGCCTTGATTTAAGAAATGAATAAATGCATGATACTGCTGCTTTTGTGTTTTCATCGCTTTGACCTTCACCATTATGAAATATAAATGTATCGTTCGATATACTTGATTGAACTTGACTAAAATATTCAAAGTACTTTGTACTTGAATTTTTCACAAAGTACTTGTATTTGCCTATATTTTTAGACGAGTACTTGACCCATCCCTAAAACACGCACGCACGCACGCACGCACGCACGCACGCACGCACGCACGTATGGTATGTTATACATATATTGATACAAATATCACATCTACAATAATATATGCGTATCGGTGCAATTTTGGAATGTGTGTTATTATTGTCGTCGTTGTACAAATAAACGTTTACCTCCGTAGACAGCGTATGCATGAAAATTTAAAACGTTTTCCCGAAGGTCGTCTGGGGCATATCCACTGTGCAGTAAGTTAATTTACAAAACGCGACTATAGGGTGTAGATGTTATTAAGATATATATTTAATTTGGTTTACCCGTATTTACAGATGCATGGGTCATTATGTGATATATGACATACGCCTTACGCATATGGGGATATTCATCAGCTAAACCATAAGCTAGTTCCATTTGCCATAAAGTACGAGGTGGGTCCTAAAAAATAGGTGGGAGGTTGGCCTCAGAAAATATGTAGGAGTTGGGATTTTGAGGTTGGATGTTCTAAAGAGAGTAATCTTATAACACAATGGTTAATATGGGTTCACTTGAAGTGTATAATTATAAGGTTGTTTTTATTCTGTGTCTTTTGGTTTTCCTCGTCGCTTAGCTTTTTATGTATATCATAGTTGAGGCAGACCAATATCACGCATCCATTTCGCCGGATATCGCCACATTTAGTCAATATTATTATATGAACTTCTGCCGGTTATGTTTATAATATATATTTGGGCGCATTTGACCCCCCAAACATACCTATGGATATATCTGACACGACATATGATGTTCTACAACCTTAAGTTTACCATTGCAGTTCGTATTCTGCTCTGTAGCAAAGCACTGAAATACGTGAGGTATGTTAGCACATACCAGTACCCTGGGGCATATCCGCACACCAGTGATCAATACATATTAATAACATATACGTATTTCTTAGTGGATTTGAAGTTTGGTAACTTGTAGTTGTACTAAATATACAGATTAACACTGCGAAATGTTACCATTCTGGCATAAGAGGTTCACTAGTTATGGAATAGTATACCTTAGGTCTAGAAAGGAACACTTGTCAAAAGAAGCTATTAAAAAAATAGCATGCAAGAACATTATGTGGAGGGTTTATAGGCGTATAAGAAAAGATGAAGACTACACAAATTACAAAGAGGCTCATAATGCAGCTACAACTGAAATTAGACAATTTAAAAGAAGCTATGAGCAAAAACAGTTACAATTACAGGAAGAGTTTTTATGCATATGTTAGGAGTAAACAAAATGTAGGAGACAAGGTTGGAGCACTAGAAGACAGTGCTGGAAATATAATATCACAAGGGATTTCAATGGCGGAAGAACTAAATGAATACTTCAGTTCAGTGTTGATCAAAGAGGATATTAGTTCACTAATAGTTCCATGTGCTAAATTTCAAGATACTAAATCGGATTTTTAGGGCAGTTAAGTGTAACTCCATAAATGGTATTAGTATACCACTTGCAAGAGTGTTCAACTTGTCATTAAAAGAGGAAGTGGTTCCTTTTGAAGAAGCAACCTTCATACCGTTATTTTAAAAAGAGTTAGGGAAATAAGACAGAGAATTACAGACCAGTGAGTTTGACATCAGTGATACATTGTTTTTAATTATTAGAAAGGATAATTAAAATATGGTTGATTTCCTTGATAGGAATAAATTATTAAATCCATATCAACATGGATTCCTAAAAGCGAGGTCATGTTTAACAAACATATTATGTTTATTGGAAGAAATCACTAAGTGGATATACTAGGGATCACCAGTAGATATTATCTACTTAGATTTTCAGAGCTTTCGCCAAAATGCCACATCAAAAATTACTACTTAAATTAAAAGCCCAGTGTATCGGGGATGGCATAATCAACAGGATAGAACAGTGGCTGACTAACAGAAGACAGCGTTTTATAGTAGATAGGGCGGTTTCAAATTGGAAATCGTTTTTGAATGAGGTAACACAAGAATCAGCATTAGGACCTTTATTATTCTTAATAAACATCAATGACTTGGACGATAATACAACAAGCAACCTACTGAAATTTGCGGATGACACAATTTTGTTTTAGAAAGGTTAACAATGATGGTAATAAACAACATCTACAAAACGATCTAGACAAATTAGTTAAAATGTCTGAAAAATGTCAGATGTTATTAATTTTTTTAGGAAATGTAAATGCCTTCACACAGTCCACGGGAACTGGGATGTAAACTATAAAATGGGAGATACTGTTCTATGTACTACTGTAACAATAAGTGCATTACGCATTTAATTTTGAATGTGCTATATATTTACACACACGCACGCACGCACGCAGGCACACACACGCACACGCAACAACATTCCTCTTCGTTCACTAATCACTGTTCAACTAACCCTAGGTTTTATAGACTAACTTGCCCCTTTTCGATGCGGGCGTTCACCTAACCAGGGTAAAACATCATGCCCTCATTAATCATACATTTTGCGAAAACGTCTCTTTTCTAATTTGCTTCATATTACGTGTATTCTTTTATAGTCACGTCGTCGAACTGTAACGTTTTAAGTTTAAATGATATTGTGAATTGGGAGTGGCGTGGGAAACACGTTTAAAGAAATGATATAATTCACACGATTGGTCCGTTGATACGTGTGTCTTTCCACGACTGCAGAATATTCAAGTGCGCCACGAAATGGCATTTTGACTTAGTGTGGGTTGACGTGATCAGCCTTTACGCAATTCAGTTTATTTTTGTTCTTAGAGTAGGGTGGGGCAATACGCCTACTTTTTTTCCGGGAAATCGACTCATAGGAAAACCTTTTAGAAATATCTCTGATATATTGGATGTATCACCTAGTTTATTATCTTAGCTGGAAATCTTGTGTTGACATTTTAGATGTTCATTATCACAAAAAAAGTTATAGCCATTTTAGCAGAGGTCCTGAAAATGGGCGTTTTGCCCCAGGGTGGGGCAAAACGCCCGCCCCAGGGCGTTATGCATTAATCAGCCTCATTTCATTATTAGTTTACTTATTTCGCATTACCAAAGTGATTGTATCATTGGTACACTTCCTTATAGCGAAACCTTGCTGCACATCATAGTAATATTTGTTGTTATAATTTTATTAAGAACGGTGACTGAAATTGTTAATTAATTAGCTCCTTTTCTCTGAAATTCAACAAGTGCGTTATATTGTATATGTTTATTATAAACTGTCTTACGCAGGCGGAACTTAACAACTCGTCTACTCACTTTCAGACTCAAATCTGACAGTTAATAGCCTTGTGCGTTTTGCCCCCACTAATGTTGGCCTTTTTGCCCCACGCGTTCGATATTAACATTTCATCATCTATATATTACTGGCTTTTATCACTCGCATCCACAACATTCACAACATTAATGATTACATATTTGTCTACTGCAGACACTCAACGCGTTGTCTCAGTTTCTTATGGTTACTGCCCACAAAACGACTTTTAGGGTGACCATTTTTATAATTTATAGAATCAAATGTTTGATGTAAAAAAATATCGTGTGAATTTTGTTTTCTGCCACCGTATTCTAACCAAATGTGAATAACTGTATGTGGCTTCATTTGGCGATCTCGAAATTCTTATTTTCGCGCTGTGAAACTAGTTAGAGGAAGGGCTTTATGCCCCAAAACTTGCGTTATGCCCCATGCTACTCTACCTAGGAACATACAGCAGTACTACCAGCAGAGGCTACATTCTCCGTGTGAGTCCACATGTCTCGGTGGCGTTTCTTTGTTCCAGCATTTCTTCCGAAGTGCGTGCGTAACCAAAGTTCGCACTGGTTTTGTTATGTTGAATATTTTAGCCTCGGTGACTCATTTAGTTTACTGTTTGTTGACTAGTGGCGGTCTGAGACAGTGGGTGTTGACTGTCGCTAGTGTAGTGACACACCTGAATCCTACATTAGACACTGCCAAATTGTCAATTGACGACGTAACGCACATAAAAAGCACATCGACAAATATCCAGCCATGTATATAATCGTGTGTGTATTCCCATGAAAAGCTTCTTAGAAAAAAACCCACATAAAATATGTTTATTGAAGTGAATACGGAAGCGTTGAAAACTCACGAATTTCGCCCTTGTTGAAATTTCATAACTTTGTGATGTGATCGGCGAGAGGATGGAAGTTGCCCCCATTCACTAATTTGAGCCTTGCCAGATCTAACAACTAAAGTCAATTATTTCGATGATTTGAATAAAACTACTATTTTATTAAACCGACTGCGGGTATTACATAAATTATTCACACACTGCATATTAGGACATCGACTAGCCGGATTCGCGATAGGCTAAATCATTTGAACACGGAGTTTTAATAGGGGTAAATATTAATCAATTGTTTGTTATACAGGGCCAAGTTATCAAAACATAACTGAATACCGAGTCATCTAGCTGCTACTGAGGAGATGATAGGTTGGCCCACAAAACAGATGGAAGATGGGAGGTTGGCTTTCAAAACAGGTGGAATATGGTTGGTTGAGACCCCTGCCACACACCCCTCAATAAACGATAATAACTTAATTTTATGTGAGGGGTTTATATTAGAATCGTCACGAAACCGGTCAAAAAGCATAATATTGGGCAATTTTACAGGTCAACACATACATAACATTAATTGGACAAGTACATATAGGCACTATTGCCGATGTGAAATAATCAGACCGGCGATACCATATCTGACTGCATGCCTGCCATCAGTTTGACTTCGTTTGAACCCTCACTCTTGAGAGAATTACGCTTACCTATTGCATTTTTTCAGAAATCGCCACAGAAACCCCAAACTCCGGCTAATTGTGTATGCTCAAACCTCGAGCTTGGTCCTGCAAAGTGTTGGGAGGCGGGAAGTTGACTTCGAAATTGGTGGGATTGGTGGGAAATAGGTTGGCAAAACAGGTAGGAGATGGTAGGTTGGTCCCCAAAACAGGTGGAAGATGGGATGTTGGCCCTCAAAACAGGTGGTATATGGTTTGTTGAGACCCCTGCCACACACCCCTCAATAAACGATGATAACTTAATTTTATATGAGGGATTTACATTAAAATCGTCACGAAACCGGTCAAAAAACATAATATTGGCCATTTGTTTAAGGGGTAATTGTCTTATAATATATTTTGAATAGCTTTTTATTTCAGATATGTCCACTAGGAGAAGCAGCTCTGGCTGTGTTCCGTCTCCGGCGCAATTAATAGGACGTGATATACACCAGACGGTGCCATGTTCATTTACTGGTGACTTACTTACTTACTTACCTACTTACTTACTTACTTACTTACTTACTTACTTACTTACTTACTGTTCCAGACGCAAGACTCTGTATTATATTCTTTGAGAAGGACAACAGTTCCAAGAGACTCTCGCCAATTGAAGACGATTGTTTGACGGATCTGTCCGATATTAATACGGCAACACTACTATAATATGCTTCATTGCTGTCTCGTGTCTTTATTCTAATTAGCCTTATCTGTTGCGAATAAACAGTTTACACACAGATCCGTTGGCGTTGTTATGAAATGTTGAATAAAACAATCATCGACTTCTTTTAACTATGACAAATTAGTCAACGTATACTTATTGTGACTACCGCATTGTAAAATTGATAACGATTCACGGGTCGTGGTTTTGACGTAGGCCCTATTTATGGTGTGTGACTAAGCGTCCAGATTCTAGGTGCACACACAATTATATTAATTAGACTTAGTTTATACGATGCAATTCGAATTAACTTTGATTATATTGACACAACTGTCAGACTGAAGAGTTAAATCACGGAAATGTTTATCGTAGAATAATCGATAATGACGCTGGTTGGCTGCTGGCGCTTCACGGGAACGCCTATACAAAATGGAGTGGTGACAGTGGGTAACAATATCACCACGCCTTCGGGGTCAGACTCCCTTCTCGGCGAGTTCACGAAGGCGAGCGAGAGTTGGATAGGCGAGACTACCTTGACTCATGTAGTTGAAGCTGGAGTCTACAGCAGGGTATATGTCTACACCCGTGTGGGATTTTTTGCTTCTGTTAGCATATACACCTTGGATGATACCCTAGGATATATTCCCTCAGGGAATATGTTCCCCAGATACACCAATTAGAAGGGACCATCGGCGTTTCGTCTCTTCAGTAAGACATATCTGCAAAGTGGTCCACTCGTTTGACAGTCCGGCGCTCTAACCACCGAGCCACTACTCCTCATATTCTTCACGTAGACTACAATATAGCATGTGCTGCCATCTACCGGTATCACAGTGTCGACATAGGTCTGATACACTGTACCTAAGTTAATTCCAGAATAGATGTACATACCAAAACTAAATTAAAGAATACACTTATCTGCACATGTCATCATATAATATAATCACACAGTGTACCTATTGTAAATATAATGTTTCATTTTATAACATCACAATTACAAATCACAACATTCTGGAGTTGTTTTTCGGTAAATTACGTCACGATAACTTGATAAATATTTATGGACTACGACCGAACAAGCGTTGTCCGGGATGTGTGATTGTTCTGCAAACAGTTTGTCGAGTACTAATTGTAATGTGTATCATTTCAGGTAGCCTATATTCTGATTGTGTTTACATGTGGATTAATTAAGCATGGCGTTATTTAAATGAAGCGAGAGTCAGAGTGGCGGGGAGCGGTGCAGCGACAGGCTGCCGAATACATCATTACTGTCTTGTTGCCGGATACGAACATACGCATAAGGTGGGCATTTAACGATAAGTGTCTGGTACACGAAATTTAACCCGGTTAACATATATGCAGCGAACGTCCCATTTCATGAATGGATGTGGGTTAAAAAACATATGATTAGGTTTGGCTACACCAGTTTATCATCGAATGAGTTGGAGTAGTAAAGCATATAATAAATATGTGCGTTATTAAAAAAAATGTTTATGCGTGAGTACGTGCGTGCGTGTATGCTTGAGTACTTGCGTGCGTGCGTACGTGCGTGGGTACGTTCTTGTGTGTACGTGTATGTGTGCGTGTTCATGTGTGCGAGTGTGCGTGTGTGTCCGGGCGTGTATGGTAGTAGCTCATTTAAAACATAAATGAAATTCCACAGGCTATATTATGTTCGTTTCAAGAATGTCACTGGATGTTTTGTTTAGGTAAATACGTGAAACACGAACATGGACGATCACTGGCGATACGAAATTGTGGTTGGCGTCGTTCTCCTGTTTGTAATCGTCATGCCCGTCAGCGTCCTATCGAATGGTTTGTGGTTCTGGCGTTCTTTGCTGAAAAATAAATATATTCATCAACTGCAGATCTGATTTTGGATATGTTAGCCCCAAAACAATTTAACCTTATCACGTACTGACGAAAATAGCGCCTACGAAACAAATGGAAACACAACTTTATGCGTTTGATGTTAGTATTGTTATCTAATGTGTGCAGTATCAATTTCGTGTAAACGATCATAAATCTAATCAATATTGGAACGGGCTTACATCAGCTTTCTGAACATATCTAAATCCACCCATATATCAATGTATGCGTCACGTTGTCACACAGAGCTGGGCGACACCGAATGGGCAGTTAAGGAATTTCGGCCTGTACATTGAGAGACGCTTCCTATTTGAATGATTTCAGTTCTTATGTCATGCCCATTCTTCGAACGAACCCCCCAGAAATCGTCCCAGATATCCCCGGCTGATTAATCTTGATCCCCCTTTTCAAAACCTGGAGGACGGGCCTGGATTAATGTGCCTATGAACATTTTGAAGATAATTTTGCTAATATAAACGCTATCAGACAACTGTTATTTTGATTTCGGGCTACTTTGCTGATGTTTAGCGTTGTAGCGTGTAGTAATCATATTCACTATGTTATTTTGCTCATACTTTTAGGAGACTTGCAAATTAATACATGTTTGGAAACAATTTGGTACCAAACACAATATTGCGATTTGAACATAAGCAAATATGGCGGCCAATTAGGTTTTTTAAAATGGTTTCCATATAAATCCTGTTTTTGTCAGTATCTAGGCACCTAAGCGACATAGGCCAATGATTGTAACGGCCAAACCTACATTTTCATGGTACGTAATTCAATGGTACTACACACAACACGAATGCCGCCATCATTGAAGTGGCGTGTTTAGCATTAATCAAAATGGCTTGTCGCTCAAACGCAAGAAATGAACAGCATAACATAGCACTGCCAGTATGTTTCACTAACTTGTTATATGTCTCCCTCCAAAAAGAGATATACATATCATCTAAGGCACGTAGCGTTCACTATGTGGCTAATTAAAAAAAATATGTGATGGCCCTGATATGTGCCGAAGAACATGTTTGTGCCCTGGCTGTTAAGATATATGAAAAACTAGTTATGTTTCTCCACGGAGCTTCTACATCTTGATTGGAGATATGCAACTCTGGTGGCGTATAAAAATGTTTGTGCCTGGCTAATGTATGTGTGTGTGTGTGTGTGTGTGTGTGTGTGTGTGTGTGTGTGTGTGTGTGTGTGTGTGTGTGTGTGTGTGTGTGTGTGTGTGTGTGTGTGTGTGTGTGTATATATATATATATGGGTGCATTTGCATTTGCATTTGAATAATTTAAAACATTTGAATTTAAATGTATATATAATATATAAATGCTAGTAAAAAAGAAACGCAAGTCATATATTTATTTGTACGAACACGATAGCATCAACATTGTATGCAAGACATGTTCAATACCAGGCATGTTCAATGGGAGATATGTGGGGGCTAAATGCAGGATATAGTAGAGTCTGTATGAGCTGCTGCTGCTGCTGCTGCTGCTGCTGCTGCTGCTGCTGCTGCTGCTGCTGCTGCTGCTGCTGCTGCTGCTGCTGCTGCTGCTGCTGCTGCTGCTGCTGCTGCTGCTGCTGCTGCTGCTGCTGCTGCTGCTGCTGCTGCTGCTTACACAATCCGTGCGACATGAGCTTGTTTCCTGCTGAAACAAGTGCCGATTCAGGTGTTAGCGCTTGGTACCAATTCAGGAATAAGGACTTCATCTCTGCATCTATTGGCATTGAAAACCGTTTATGACAAACAGTTCTGCCCGTGCTTTGGCAGATATGCCTGCACAAACCATAACGTTCGGTCCCACCATTGGTCATGATATACACCTGCTGCATCAGAGTACCGCCTCACACGCCGTCGGTACACATGTAGTCGGCATTTAGAATTGGACGATCGAAAACGGGCTTCATCTGACAACATGGTTCCACATTCTCTTTTTCTATCCCGATGTTGGTATGGTCATCATGACTGTCGTTGCCGCATTTCTTCATTGATCACGAATATGTTGCATATACACGTGGCGGACATGTCTACCTTCAGAAACACGTGGTTGGTGACTGATCGGATGATCTGTTGTACTGCTAAATCTTTTCTGCGTGTTTGCATTGAGCATCACGATTTCACAACCTCGCTCCAAATCAAAGAGTCATGGCATCATGCAACAATAGGATATTAGTTAATATTAGATAAAATGACAGTCTGTCACCATTGTACAATGTTTTGCACTCATTAACATTAAATAACGTAATCCGCCCTTTATTGGAAATTGATGATGCATAACGAACTCTTCTCAGTGCGATGACCTCATATGGGTAATGATGTTACATTACAGTACATATAAAACGGTTTAGACACATATTTCATCAAATAAAACATTTCGTGACAAACAAAACAACTTGCGCTTCTTTTTTTGACTAGAAAATGTCTTTAATTAGTGCTGAAATAATAATAAATATATATTTTTCAGTTGACAGCAAGACCATGTGCGCTAAGGCACTAAGAGTCGACGGTCGGGGAGAAATCCAATTAAAGATGACGTCATCTCCGTCCAATTCGTGTCGGTGCAGGGTGGTTCCGAGGTCACAAACTAGTGGTGCTGAGGTGAACATTTCCACCGTGAAATTGTCTGATAACACTACATCGACGAAAGTTTGCCTCAACCTATTCGCAGTACCGGGTCCTAACGTGTTGCCATCGTCTGCCAAATACCATTGCACAAACAAACCGTTTTCTCTGAAACAATCTGCCTTCACAGCATTGCCAAAAGGCGTGGAACTCTACTTTACTAACAGTGAACGAAAGCCCTATTGGCTCGTAACAACGATTCGAGGTGAGTCATTGTAATGGAGATAAAGAATTGATGTGACGTCACAATGGTAGACCAATAATTATATATACGCGCGCAAGTTTACACGAGCGCCCCGATTATTCCAAAGACAACGCGCAGCAAAATGTTGTATGCGTTTAAATGGGCAACCAGTCTAGATATTGTGAGGAGCATGTTTAACTCGTGTCCAATCCCGACTTGAATTTTGAAAGGTCACGTCGGGAATAGCACCTGTCGGTCGAGGGGGTCGCGTCACACTCTCGGCTGACTGACGGTCCAATACCCCAGACACATTCGTAACCACAAATTGGAATCGCTAATTGGTCTCGCGACGGTGTTTAGAAGAGCGATTTATTGCCCTATTGACCGAGGCCCCAGAGTGTTGTATTTTATGGCCTGCTCGTATACTTTGAACTAATTGTGACCCGCTCCATCTAAATTAGGAATAATTAGGAAACGCTGGGCCTTGCAATTCCACTTCAGAACCCGCGAAGGGGTGAATTTGGCTGCGATGGCCGATTTTCAGGTGGTGATATTTTTAATTAGCCTAACTATCCTAGATAGCTGTTACGCTATTATAAGGTCATAAAAGATAACTTTGAAAAAATACGATGTTTCGTAGAGCTATGAATATCTTAATGGACACAGACAAAGGAAACATCGCTCAATTCAGACGGAAATCCACATAATTCACTGAATAATAATGAGAACGTAATCACGTGACACTGATCGCAATGGCTGATTGTCTCAGCTAGAAACACGCATGCTCAATCGCTCTGAACATTGGACTGTGACCTTTACCCCCACGAGAAGCAATGTTAGTTTTGGTCTTAGTTCGACTACTTCGGAGACTGTTATTGTATCAAATCTACGTGTATTAATCGATTATTTAGTTGCCGTTGACTGGGGAACTTAGTCGGGACAGACGGGTCAGATAGTGACAGTGAAATTAGCGTCATTTCTGACGGCGAAAGTGACGAAAAAACCACGATCGAGCGACTGTTGACACTGACAGCTTCGAGCGAGTGCCCGGGCAACCTGGCGTCAACGTCGCTGAGAATGCCATATTTTGCGAATTGTCAGAACTATCGAAATGGAATTCCAAAAAATATCCGTGTTGATGTGTACTATAAAAGTGCAAAATGCCAACTTCATATAATGCGCCGTTGTTATTAAAATATATGAATCGGTCTCGCGACGGTGTTTACAAGAGCGATTAATTGCCCTATTGGTAAACTTCAAAGCTGTTTTTTCATAATCGTTTTTTCGTCAAATGACCCGGCTAACCTTATCTTAATCAAACGATGATAACTCAGCAATTGTTAGAGCTTGGTAGTCATTCTTGGCACCATTGGAAAGCGCATGCAATTGTCTTTCACGTAGTTCGTACCTTTATCAAAATGTAGTTTTCTGATTTATTCCTGATTTTGATGGAGTGGGTCACAATTTATTTCTACGGAAGTAAGTATACAATGGTTCAGGTTTTTAATGTTAACGGCTTTGGTCATCAGTTTAGGATTGATCGTGAATCAATACTGTTCTCTTGTGCACGACCTGTTTCCAAGGTTAAAGCACCTTTACTTTAGTTTTCACTGCCGAAAACGCATACCATTATTGTGCTGAAAGTGGAAACATACCATATTGTTGTCTCTGTTAGAAAAGGAATTACAGTTCTGATGATTGCACAGATACATTGCACTACAGTGGTCTGATACAAAGTTCCACAGTTAAGTTTAGTCGTTCGTCCAGTATTGTCGGTGATACACACAATTGATTTTCACGGGTTTCAGCTTCAGTGACGAGAGGGACACTTGATGTGGTATGTTGGAAAGGTCATGGAAAGAAGCCACCAACGACAACTACTACAACACCAACGACAACTACTACAACATCAACGACAACTACTACAACATCAACGAAAACTACTACACCAAAGACAACAATTACAACACCAGCAACAACTACTACTACAACGACGCCAACGACAACTAAAACCAGTACAACGACAACTACAACAACACCAACGACAACTACTACATCGCCAACGACAACTACTACAACACCAACGACAACTACTACATCACCAACAACAATTACTACAAGATCAACGACAACTACTACTACACCAAAGACAACTACTACAACACCAACAACAACTACTACAACACCAACGACAACCACAACAACATCAACGACAACTACTACACCAAATACAACTACTACAACACCAACAACAACTACTACAACACCAACGACAACTTCAACGACGCCAACAACAACTACAACAACACCAACGACGACTAGTACAACACCAACAACTGCCAATACAACACCATCGGCAACTACAACAACACCAATGACAATTACGACAAAACCAACGACGACTTCTACAACAACTGCAACAACAACAATTCCGATAATAACGACACCTATATCAATCACAATAGCAATTTCACCTACGACGCGACAAATAACCAAACCAACCACTACATCGTCAATAAGAACCACGGATCAAGCGGAAACAACCACGACATCAATAAAGACAGACTGGAAAATGACAACGACTGGCTTTACATTGTATGCATCCACATACACCCGTTACACAGATGCCTTAGACAAATACACTGCATTCTTGGAATCATCCACTGTCTACAACCCTGGAGCTGAGTTGGAAACCAACACAAAACATGCCACGACAAGCAGATATGAACTGACGACACAGGTGAATGCACCCGAGAAAGGTTTCAACAACTACATGTCAAGTAAGAGCGCCCATTTCTTAAATCGGCGTTACATTTACACGCAGCGCCATCGTGTGCTGTTCGAGTTCTTATATTGCCGATGTAATATGTGAGAACATCGCAATGGCTTCCAAGATATAAACCATTCGAACGTAGTCATTCGACCAGGATTAAATTCGAATTTCTGAAGTACCTACCTGAATATTCGTATCATGCCCCTCACATATTAGCTGCGTCTTTGTGACCCTGTTGGTGACAAAACATACTTATTGTGTTATTATATTCTGGTCTTAAACAATCTTCCCAGAAGATAAGCTAACTTGTCTACAGTATATATAAATGTTTGGATATGATAATAAAACCATAATAAGAACTGTAGTGTTATAGGTGAAAATGTTCATCAAGTTATATACGAGTAACGACTACTGTGATTTATTAGTCTCAACGCTTCAGAATTCCTGATGAATTCTGCCGATGGCTGCCAATTATGTGTGTGTGTGTGTGTGTGTGTGTGTGTGTGTGTGTGTGTGTGTGTGTGAGTGCGTGCGTGCGTGTGTGTGTGTGTGATATGTGTGTGTGTGTTCGTGCGTGTGAGCGTTTGTGTTCGTGTGCCACGAACAATATTGTATTTGTTTTCAACAGGCGTCCTAACTGGGCTAGGGGCGATTCTGTTTATTCTCAGCATCATCAGCATAGTGATCATCAGGTGAGAAGAACGTTAACTTAATAACGCATTGAAACTCCCTCGTGAACTTATTTTTGGCTGTCGTGAAATAGATAATACACATTTGTTCGCCGAATTCTGCCCTAACCCGGTTAAAAAATAGTGCAATACTTTGTCAGATGATTTCACCAAAATTTAATAGCAAATGTAGGCAAACTAACCAGCATGTCGTAATATTTGGTAGATATTTTATTTGTTGTGACGACCTCCATCCATCTCGATCTTGCACCGCCTTTCCCAGTTCAGCAAGTGACAGTCCAGTTGAATCCTTTGTTTGGTCCATCCACCTCGGACGTATGACAACATTTAATCAGAATATTCATGTTCAGGGCAGTTAAGTTATCTACTTAATCTTCCATTAGTTTCAAACATGCTTTGTTGTAATTAGAAGCTGAACAAATTATGCTTATTTACTACGTAGATTATTGCATAAATTGGTGTTTCCTCTTTGTGCCAGAACGCCCACAGAAGCACGTGTCTTTCATAAAGCACCGTACCTTCATGTTTTAGGAAGAGAAAAAACAAGATATTGGAAATAAGGAAGCGAGAAAGAGACTTTGCAGCTAACTGGAATAATTCTTGTACGATTGCATTAGAGTAGATAAGAAACACCAACTAACCGGTTTGTATTAACATCGTATGTACGATGTAGGGAGATGGATTTGTAATCGTGTTCCTGCTTGCTTAGGTGCCGTATAACTTTTCTTTAATCCATTTGTAGTGATATAACATATCATTTATAGATTGATTGCCTCTAATGACTCTGCATATTTGTACTGTTATTTATACATCACCTAGTAATGTGTACTCACGTAGGCCTACTCCCAGTTGTACTTAGATCTGTCTTCCATGAAGACGGTAGGTTACGAAATGTCGGTTATTTAGTTTGCAATAATTGCAAAATTATTCTCGAGCTTTCATCAGAACCGACCTCAAGTTAACATATGTATTATCTTCGCACAAAGCATATATGGTATATTCTCTAGTATAGCTTTTTTTCTCCACATATTGTGGCATTATAGATTTGCATTCAGGCTTACTGTCACTGGCACCCACAGTTTGGTGCATATTAGGTTAATATCCATTGCTTATATGGTTGGACGTGGTTAAACCATTGGCATGATGCCTATCTTTGTATGTGAAACTGTGGAACTAATCATGATTGTATATGTATACCATATTTAGATTCAGATACAATTTATTCAGATACAAAGCAGACAAAACATACAATTCAAACTCAACATACATTAACATAATATAACAATCTGATAACAATATATAAAAGCATGGAGTAAGACAATATCCTCAGATAATAATGATAAAGTATCAAAATATAAATCAAAATAAAAGTATAAATTAGTATTAATACATTATAACTAACTATTAACTGATAGCTGCTATGGAGCTGGGAGATATGTACACACACACACACACACACACACACACACACACACACACACACACACACACACACACACACACACACACACACACACACACACACACACACACACACACACACACACACACACACACACACACACACACACACACACACACACACACACACACACACATACACACGCACGCACGCGCGCACACACACACACACGTGTGTGTGTGTGTGTGTGTGTGCATTTTCATTTCCCTAAATGGAATAACAAGTCATTTATCCAATTTATCTATAGAAATCTGTAAACTTTGTTTACCTGTATTATGTTTATTATGTATTATGTTTATTATGTATTATGTTTAACCTTTTGTGAATACTTTTGTGTCCTCTTTAACTTTAAGTAAGTTTTGTATATATATATATATATATATATATATATATATATATATATATATATATATATATATATATATATATATATATATATATATATATATATATATATATATAATTTGGAAGATGACATATGTAGCAGATTACTTGTATATAAGCATGGAGGACATGTCGAAAAATGGACATAATACGACGAAGAGCAACTGAAATAATTCCAGAATTGAGAGACCTTAGTTATGAAAGTCGTTGATTAGAATGTGATTTGACAAATTAGAGACAAGGAGACTAAGATGAAACAAAGTAGAAGTAATTAAAATAGCGAATATGGTCTTCAAATTTAAGGAAGGCAGCACAACTAGACGACACAAAGTAGTTTTAGTTGAGGAACAGTGTAGGTTGGACATGAGGGAGTACTTTTTGACACAAAGGGTGACAAATGAATGGAACAAACAGTTAACTGATTGTGTTAAAACTAGTTGTGTGGATATGTTGTTGATTGTTGGTCTCATTGTCCAATTGCCACCTGGAACGTGTAGTTTTGGATGGCAATCAACGAAGAAGTCTGCAAACCGATTGCAGTGGCGCTCTCTCGTGAATGGCTTGCGTACGGTGAGATTATGCTCCAGCGGAGTCTACCAGGCGCTCCCACTGACTCGGTGTCGAGTCAATACTGTTAGCGGCAAGTCTCGTGTGCGTATCTGTGTGACTTGAAAGGTTTAGATCGTCAACGAAGTGTGTGTATATAAGTTGTCAACTACGATATATGTGTATATAAGTTATCGAAGTTTGTATATAAGTTGTCAACTACGTCAACAAGATATGGGTGCTTTTTTCAAGGAAACGCCACTCATTTTCTAAGATCTCAATGTCTCAATATCAGGTTTTAATTTCGTCAAAAACTGTTCGCGTAGTTTTATTCGAAAGACAACAAGCTGTCTTTCTTATGTGGGTGATTGCGCTTAATTGGCTCGGTCATCATAACCCTAGAATGGCGTATTTGGGTAATTGTAGAATAGGAACAAATCGATCACATCGGCAACCATTTATTATGTGAGGCGGGTGTAAATCAGTATTCTTGATAGTTCACCGCATACTGGCTGCATTTCTTATTCGATGGTATAATGAGCTGAAATATAGCAGAATGTCATAATAACTGTCCATTACATAAAAAACGATATATTTGTTATGCAAATAACGTCCGTAATTGTACATGTATGTAAAACATAGATGTGTAAAGGCGACGTATCAAAACAAGGTTGTTTGAACAACCATACGATATTTGTAGCAGCCCAGTTGAAATAAACCACGTTCGGGTAAAGTGTTTGTTTGAGTCGAATCATTTTAATATGCACGATGAAGAATAACCCACCACTACTTCTGCACCAGAAAACCACGCAACAACCCATAGAAAAACACGCAAGATTTTCGCCCCTTGGCCACAAAAATTGCCCCCAGGTGGTGATATCACCTACGTTGGAAATAATACCTTTACGTGTGACGATATACAACTAACTGATGCAAATGTTTCGCTACCGAGTCCTAGAAGTGTCATAGAAGGAAAAATATTAATTCGATACGTTGTTACTAATACCCAACGTAACAACGATGTCAAAACACAACTTGTTTTAGTAAGTAGAATTTACATGTATTTGTATTATTTTACAATCAATAACTGTTAATTATAAATATAGAACAGAACAAGAGACACACAGTCGAGGGAGTTACGGAGCATAAATGACATGTATAAAACATGAGAGATATGGAGATGATAATTGCATGCATCACTCTACTGTAGTAGTCGTAGTTCACCTGCCATGAGATTGTGAAGTTAAAAGATAGAACACCTTTGTTTTCTGATCAAAATGTACGATAATTAAACCGTTCTACATATTCTGAGAACTATCTAAGGTGTTCATTAAAATAATGGTGTCAGTCTTCAGTCAAATGTATTAAGACGTGTTTCATTTAAGGGCGCTCTATCAGACATAACCGATTCTTGTCAGCCCTTTGTTCAGCGTCTGGTGTTCTGACATCAGACCTAGGGCTAAAAAGGTAAGAATTTATAATAATTACATAACGGCTCAACATAGAATTGGGTGGCGTCGATTGCGTTCTTCCTTGTTTGTCTGACGGCACAGGGTGTGAGTGACTAAGTAAGATTATAGCTACTATATATGGGACCTATAGCTCAAAAGACATTTGTAAATGCATTCGGTCATTCGAAAATATCTGACTGGACAACCGTTATCCAAAATGTTATGATCGAAGTAGATTCCCTTCAAATTGAGTATATTACATTCCCTTCCCTTGGTACATGTACCTCGACGCATTGCTCTAATCAAACGAAGATTAAGTGATGATTAGTATGCTGTATGTATCCTACTTTCATAAAAAAATGTTCGTGCGTGATACACATATGTTATGTTGTCATTGTGGATGTCACTATTCCCAATCCATGTGTAGGAGTGATGTAGACAGCCAAACAAAGTGATTCTTCATAACTACAAGTACTCTGAAATAACTGCTATCAATGCAATGTCCTTGGCGGCTTTCCTTCTCAGCTCACGATCGAGATCGTCGTCAACGGCAACAAAGACCAAGCTTGCATTACAAAGCCGACTAGAACTGAGGTAATGCGCATCAAATATGGCTGCGTTACTATGTAATTACAATACAATACAATATCAAATACTTCTACTGCACCAAACTCCTCAGGAGTCCTAAGCTCGGCAGCACATCAAAAAAGGTGTTAACCAGTTCCTAATCGCAGTTCCAGCTGTAAACAGTTGAATTGGAACGCTACGGAGCATTGATGGATAAGCAACTTTAAATAGGTAGGTTTGTAGTTTACAACGAAATGTTGTTATATTTCTTACAGACTTAATGCCAACCGTGAGTGAGTTCTGCAGAATCGGTGCAGCAACTGAAAAAGTTCTAGTTCCGACATTTGTCTTAATACTGGGAAAAAAAAATGATTAGAATTATATGATCGAGGCTGTCTACGTTGTCTCGCAGGAGTGAGCAGTGAATGCAAAATTGCTGGTTGATTTGGTAAAAGTGCTTGATTGGTAAATGTACAGATCTTAAAAATATTGAAATCAGACAGGGACCCGATGCAATGATTTACGAAATTTACTGAGTGGGATAAACGCTGATTGAGATAAACGCCGAGTGAGATAAATGATTAGAGCGGGTAACTACCCTGGCCAAAACATTTTTCACAAATTGAAAATTCAATATGTCTTTAACAGCAATATTATGATAAATGGAATTGCAATAATTTCAGTTGCAATAGTTTTGGCGACAGCAAGACATAAACCGGCAAATATGACGATGCTCACAAATGTGATAAAAGCAGCACCGACTATTTTGTGAAATATGTTGTCTAGCATTTTAATTATGATCAAAGGTGACTGAGACGGCCGGTGTGAAATTCTGGCTCAGCATAGGTGTCAGGAAAAAAACAATCAAGTTTACCACGTTTCTCTTGTGTACCAATAATAAAAAAGCAAATTTTTATCTGCATTTAACTTTAGTTTGCTGCCAGTCATCCAGTGGAAGATTCTAATTCAAAATTATAATTCTAAATCTGGTTCGTCGTAAGTAATAAATTTTGACTATATTCTACCTAATTTTGACTATATTCTACTGCGTTTATTCAACTCAACTATTGTCTTTACAAAATAGGAATTCTTAAATTGGTCTTTGTGGGTTACAAAACACCTCGAGTTATTTGTTCGATATTTTTCAACGATACTAATTTAAGATATCATGGAGACAATCTCCAAACTGGCTTAAGGAGCAATTTTTAACCGGGGTGGCCAAGGAAAGGTAAATCTGTGTATCATCTGTATATAGGTGGTGATCGAAGTTGTGAGTTTGAATAATTGAGCTGAGCTGAGTAAGTGTAAATAGTTCAAAGTACAAGAACATAACCCTGAGACGACATGAAGTGGGTGGTGCCGCTGAAAAGCAATGAGTGTCTTATAAATGCGTGTCTTATAAAGTTATTGCATCATTATTGAAGGGTGGCTTTATAAGAGGGGGAGTACTGGGTACGTGCTTGCGTGTGTGCATTCGTGCGTGCGCGCGTGAATGCATGCTGTATACATCTGGATGATACAGCACCTCCTCTTTCCTTTGTCTAGATCCGCCTTTGTTAGTACTACCTTAATTTTCTATCTGTCGTAATACATGTTTTTTAGTTGATGACATCTTTTGGTTTTGTATACATTAACGGACGGTTAAGCCCCGCCTTATCTGTAGCCGGTAAACACTGGATTTCGCGGGGCCACCGATTTCGACCGCTTCCGGCAAAATGCAAACAAACGTGTCGGGTTTTCTTAACGTGTTCCTGCGGGCTGAATACAGTAAACATATTTATTCTGGCATCAAGAACATTATATTAATAAATAAAAACATTATGTCGAGTACACTTTGTTTTGTGGGTGGTCTAATGGTTAGAGCACCCGCCTGTCGATCGAAAGGACGGTGGTTCAATTCCGTTTTCACCGTTTAGACGCTTGGGCAATTTCGTTCACCCCACGTTGCCTGTGTCTTTCGGAAGAGACACTAAAGACGTTGGTCCAAACTCCTGCGTTAGCCTAAGATTGGGCTGTTTGAAGTGTAATTACGTGAGACTTGAGATTATAAGAGGGATGTCTTCCCGTCCTTCATTTCCCATTCACACGTGTCCTGTTTCTGCACCTGGATTACCTATTCATTTATATTCATAAGCTCTTAATACATAAGTTGTTGCATTGATTTATGAGGTAGGGTGGACAACCTTTGCAATATGAATACATTATTAGATGTGACTGCCGTCATAATCACATATATCTGCATAAGCTCTACTTATGCATTCATTTTGGCATTGAAGTACATGTCTTGACGGAGTATAGCACTTGTAGGATAAATACATTATAGCATGTGAGAGCCTACAATATTCATGCAATGACTGGCCTCATAATTAGTATATATATATATATATATATATATATATATATATATATATATATATATATATATATATATATATATAGTACAACGTCGTTTACTCGAAGTAGGAAGGACTGGGTAAACACGTCGAGTCATCAATGTGTTCCAGTTAAACCTTGTTTGTACAAGGCGACGGATCCCCTCGGTAGTCGAGCTCGCTGCGATGACTCAGACTCAGACTCATTTATTTTGACCAAGTAAATGTAACACAATCGACATATAAACAAAGTAAATAAAATAAATGGTCACGGAGACTCCCATTAAGACATTGAGTATGTCGCTATCATGGGAGCCACCACTGGTTTAGTCAAGCAATTGAAAATATTATATTAAAAATTAAGAATACAAGTGATAGCAATAATAAAAGTACTAAGTTTATAATTATATAATAATCATATATATATATATGTATAAACTATATGTGTACAAGCACATCCATGTACATATATGCATATGTATGGCTGCCTACAAGATATACCTACATATTAATTACACAAATAAATAACTATACACGTATGCCCTGATTTCGGCAAATGTAACAATTTGTTTTGGTACAGTTGTATTCATATATACACAATTAGACAATAAAATCTACGAAATATGTTTGCATTGCAGCGCAATAATCACGCCTCTAAGTATATGCGACATGGTTGTGAGGTACGTGGTTATGATAATTCTGACATAATTGAATTAATTAAAGTTTGTTTTAATGAAAGTTTATTCAACAACAACAACAACAACAACAATGACGACGACGACGACGACTACAACAACAAAAACAACAACAAAACAACAACAGCAACAAGACAACCAACAAAACAACAACAACAACAACAACACAGCAGCAGCAGCAGCAGCAGCAGCAGCAGCAGCAGCAGCAGCAGCAGCAGCAGCAGCAGCAGCAGCAGCAGCAGCAGCAGCAGCAGCAGCAGCAGCAGCAGCAGCAGCAGCAGCAGCAGCAGCAGCAGCAGCAGCAGCAGCAGCAGCAGCAGCAGCAGCAGCAGCAGCAGCAGCAGCAGCAGCAGCAGCAGCAGCAGCAGCAGCAGCAGCAGCAGCAGCAGCAGCAGCAGCAGCAGCAGCAGCAGCAGCAGCAGCAGCAGAAGCAGCAGCAGCAGCAGCAGCAGCAGCAGCAGCAGCAGCAGCAGCAGCAGCAGCAGCAGCAGCAACAACAACAACAACAACAAAACAACAACATAATACACGTGAATAGTATGGTGTGCTGCTGCTGCTGCTGAAGGGACATAGCTGCCCATTTATAAGGTGCTTGAATAGCTTCACTTTGAATTCTATACAATTGTATTACATATCAATAAATCAATCCCTGAACTGATCTCTTCCTAAACGTATGATACACGGCGATCTAAACAAATCACTGCTACCGATATAAATTAATCAGAGACTGGCTAACTTCTGGATTAAACTAGCGCAAGGAAATTATGCTATTATTTGTGGTACTCCGCCATTCCTAATGATCAAATAAGTATCTTTCTGCCGTCGTTTTTTGCTCTCCAACGAGAACGAGGCTGCCGACTTCACTATTTGAAACATTTGGTTCTCCGCTATTTTATACATTTTTAAACTTTACAGTGTTTTAGTTTTAAACCAGTGTTGCGCAATATAATATTTAAATGTGCTGTTTTATGTAGACCACAACGTCAGTGTCAAGATAAGTGTTTTTACATTAAGTTTTATATTTCGACAGTTATGCGTTAACTGACTACTTTTATTATCGCCCATTCTTGTCGCCGGCACAACACGTTTTCTTTGCTTTGGTATTTTTAATTAAACGTTATAATTGTATGCTCTTAATATATTTGCTTCTGTAATATTTTAATTATTCAGCACGCGATAATGCACTTATAACCCCTAGTTAACATCTAACAGGCCTAGGAGTCACAATTTAGTGATCAGAGTCGGCCCTGATCAGCATCTCTAATTAAATAAATTAGTCTTGATGAAGTTGATCCTAGAATTGTGACTTCTTTCCTAGCAGCTGCACTTAGCCGTACCCATCACTGAGCATACAATTATGTATTTTCTCTTCGTGCTGGCCATTTGTTTATTATCTTTGTCTACATTGTTTAAAGAAAAATGCTATTCTTTTGATGAAGATATATACAATACATATAGACACTCTGAAATATTCATCAACAATAGTATACGATTTAGCTTCTCACAAACGTCATCTTTACATCTTTCTTATCTTCGACTATGTACACAAAGAAAATGGTCTACAAAATCTGGTTGTAACCCATCATTTAGACTGTCTATCATCCTCCTTCTTGCAGGTGATATCTCAATAAATCCTGGACCAAAAACATTTCAAAACATGCGCTTTGCCACTACTAATGTTCGATCTGTACGTCATAAATCTGCTGCCCTTTCTGATCTGATATTATCTAAACACATAGACATTTTAGCTTTAACAGAAACATGGCTATTAGCATCTGATACATCAGCCTGTCTTGCCGATATTTGCCCAAATGGTTTTTGCCTATACCATCACCCCCGTCGCTCAGGTAGGGGTGGTGGAGTCGCATTCCTAGTACCTGAAATATATAAAGTAGAAATTATTCATACACCTCAATACCAAAGCTTTGAGGTAATTTGTATTGTTATAAAACATTCATCCTTATCTGCTAATTTTATATGCATCTACCGTTCTCCTGCAAGCACAAATACATTCTTTGATGAATTTCCAGATTTCCTTGAAACCACCTTACAATTCCAAGAAGACATTTACATGTTTGGGGATTTCAATATCCACCTTGATCTACCATGTCCAAATACTAGATCATTCATGGATGTCCTTCAAACATATGCATTACATCAACACGTTTCATTTCCTACACACGTTCATAGTCATTGGCTCGACCTGTTTATTACTAGATCTACTTGCCCTAACATTAAAGCAATATTCCCTACTGATGGTTTATCAGATCACCTTTGTGTCATTATCGATTTGCAGTTGCAAGTTGGTTCAATATCTAGAAAAAAAATGATCACATTTCGACCAATAAATAAAATTAACATAAATACCCTTCATGAGGATCTAGCAAACTGTGATCTTTTGATCAAACCTAAATCTACACTATGCGAGCTTGTTAATCAGTACAATGAAACATTAAATAAACTTCTGGATAAACATGCTCCGAAACAAACCAAAAGTGTACAAGTTCGCCCTCCATCACCATGGATGTCTAATGATATAATAGTAGCAAAACGTCGTCGTCGATATCTTGAAAGAATTTGGCGACGAACTCGTTCTCCAATTGATCGATCCCGTTATACTAAACAGCTACATATATGTAATCACATGATGTCAAAAGCAAAGTCCGATTACTATACACATTTTATCACAACAAATTCTGAAAACCCTCGGCAGATGTGGAAATCTGTTAACAAAATTCTACATCGGCAGAAATTAAAAGCACTGCCTGAACATTCTTCATTGGATACATTATGTAGTTCTTTTTCAAAATACTTTACAGATAAGATTGCTCGTATTCGATCAAATTTTGTCATTAATAATAATGACTTTGATTTCCCTGAACCGCCACTTTCTGAAAAAACACTACAGAGTTTCACACCTGCAACTACTAATGAAGTTCTCACCATTATTAAAAAATATCCTAACAAATCGTGTGATCTTGACCCATTTCCAACACTTCTACTAAAAAGCTGTATCGATCCACTCATCTTTCCAATTACTACTATCATAAACCTTTCAATGCAGAATGGAGTTGTTCCACAGGATTTCAAACATGCTCTTGTAAATCCTCTTATTAAAAAACAAACTTTGTGCAAAGATGACCTAAGGAATTATCGTCCTATCTCTAATCTCAGTTTTCTGTCAAAAATATTGGAAAAAGTAGTTGCTAATCGCCTTCATGAACATATTTACAACCATCACTTATCAAATGATCTACAGTCTGCATATAAACGATTCCATTCTACTGAAACAGCTCTTCTCAAGATACACAATGATATAGTTGATAACATGGACAATGGCAAAGTCACAGCACTCACTTTACTTGATCTCTCAGCTGCTTTCGATACAATTGATCATTCAATCCTTTTACAACGCCTCCATAGATATTTTGGAATTTCTGGCCCAGCTCTTCGGTGGTTCAAATCATTTTTATCAGACAGATATCAAAGTATTAACATATCTGGCACATTATCTAGCCCACAACATCTACCATTTGGAGTGCCACAAGGATCCGTCCTTGGCCCTGTTCTGTTCAGCTTATATACTACATCGCTCAGCCAAGTTATTGCTAATCGTAATCTCAGTCATCACCTTTATGCTGATGACACACAGGTTTACATATCTCTTTCACAATCAAATGTACAAGAATCTCTGTCGACTTTTAGTGATTGCCTTACTGATATCTTGTCGTGGATGGAATCAAGTAAGCTAAAGCTTAATCCAGATAAAACAGACCTTATTATTATTGGCACTAAACAACAACGAAATAAAGTCAACCATTTTCCTGTAAAACTGCTTGGCAGTGATACATTCCCATCAGATACTGTTCGTAATCTAGGTGTTATCTTTGACAGTGATTTCAACTTTCGCCAGCATATCTCTCAAGTATGTAAATCCGGTTTCTATCATATTCGTGATCTTCGTCGAATTCGACGTCACATATCTATATCTACTGCTAAAACAATATCAACGGCACTAATTAGCAGCCGTCTTGACTATTGCAATTCACTACTAAACAACATTGCTAAAAGAGACTTGGCTAAACTCCAACGAGTACAAAATTGTCTGGCACGTGTGGTTCTCAGGGCGCCTCGGTTTTCACCGTCACTACCACTACTTAAACAGTTACACTGGCTTCCAGTTTCTTATCGAATTAATTTTAAGCTGTCCACTCTTGCATATCGTGCTCTATCTACACAACAACCATTCTACTTGGCTAGTCTCCTGCATCTTTCAAATATCCCTAGGCAGCTAAGATCATCAGTTTCACAACAACTTATTGTACCTAAAACAAAACTTAACTTGGGTAAACGTGCCTTCTCTGTCGCTGCGCCTAGGGTCTGGAACGAACTCCCTATCGCTTTGAAAACATCCGAAACTATTGCTATTTTCCGAAAAAAACTCAAGACATACCTATTCCAAATTGCATTCCCACCATAAATGTTCGGTTGTCCCTCGTTTCTGATACTGACTTTTGCGCGTCCTTGTTTACGATTACGCCTACTGATTCTGTTTTGTTGCGCCTCTGAGCTCAGGTTCCTGAGGATATAGGCGCCATAGAAGTCAATTATTATTATTATTATTATTAGATACTTTATAAATCGCACTTCTCACTTCGACATCGAGTTACATAAGATTTCTCCAGTAGATCATCGCATAATGTGACCGCCCGATTTTCAGACTTGTTGACTCGAGTCGTGCGGGCAGATTCGAGTCTCACATTTTCATGGCTTATGACTTAACTTGGAATTTAGAGGTAATGACTTGAAACTTGACTTGGACCTGGGGGTTATTTGACATTTGACTGATCTTGCAAATTTGTGACTTGCCAACAAATCTGGTCGGTCGAAACGTACACAGAACGAGAGCAAGTTGTAGTGACGGGCCGCACCGAATACAGCAAGTATTAAACACTTATTACGATTGACTAATGTTGTGGCGCGGCAGAGTCCGCCTAAATTCCCCGCTAAAATTACTGCAGAGAAATCAGAACAATCGCGGTGATTGGTGAGAAAAGGTGACTCGAGACTTGATTTAAACTTGGAGTTCATTGAACTGAGACTTGATTTGCAGGTTAATTACTTGAGACTTGACATCATTTGGCACTTGATGACTTGCCAAGCAAGTCGGACAATTAGGTTCTAGTTATGACAGGTTTAGAGTGAAACCAAGTGAGAGTTACGTGTGATATTTTACATGGCAACATTACTGAATTGGAAGTACCGGCAATGGCACGTTTGTGTCGTGTGTGTGCGTGCGTGCGTGCGTGTCTGAGTGGAATCTGCCAACTATTTTTGCCGAAATATGTACATATATTAATGCACTATATATCGCACTAATATATTCAATAATTGCAAGAGCCTGTATGTCATGCTCTGAAACCTCACCCCTTTTTGTGAGTAACGGCTACCATTAACATACACACACTCTTCAGTTAAGAGTTGCTTGCGTAGACGTCAGTGATATGGCAGATGACCCTTATAAGATGATTTTGCGACACTATCGATAAATGAATTACGTTTATATTTCACGGACAGCTATGTGTTGATTTCGCGTCGTGGCATCATAATCAGCGAATATTATGTATACACAAAGCCATATATAAATGTATGATATAATACTTCAGACCCTACAGACATATACACCAATAATTAAATACATTGTACATATGTACGCATTTGCACAGTTTCTCAGCTTTATTTCGATAAAGTTGCCATTACGCATTTGCAATTGTCGGTGCTTTCCTGCGTATATAAGCGTTCAATAAACACAACGTTTGTTTTGATGGACCGCGTTATCTACCTGGCCAATTTCCAAAGAACCAATTAATTCAACAAAATATGAAGTCATATTGACTCGTTCCACCATTGCACATACCCATTTAGACATTCTACTAAAGGTTTAGCTAAATCCGATCTTAGTAACCCTTATTATAAACCTAGAATTCACCAAACGACGGGAGCCAATGGCCCTCGCCTTATTCCAATTAACTTCATATACTCATTCAATTTGCAATCCGACATAATGTACGTATATATGGAAGTATGTTAACGCGACCTATGTAACTGTGCTGACGAACAGTCGTTGGAGTTGAACGGAAAGTGCATTTGTGTAGTTCTTTTAATACGAATGAATCGCTATCCATGGTGGAATATGGCTTGTCGTTTCTTACTATATTGAGTCAATAGTAGTCAAGTGGTTTGGTTAAAAAGGTAGTCTGAGTTCAATTGCATGTTTGTATGCGAGTATTGCATGAAGTAAGCCATATACAGTTTTAGTTATTTAATATTATTCGTTGTTATATTCACCTTTTATATATTAAGGTGTCAACAATATTGATATTGCCAAGTAGCAAAACAGGCTAGTCTAAAGTAAAGTCATTGACGTTAATATAAAGGTTATGCATTCCATTTCAACAGGCCATTCTCCACAAATGGCGCTCTGTCATTTACAAATAAAGGCATCAGAATTATTAATACTTACTTGGAATAATATGCTGAAATACATGGTACTAACACTCTCGGTCAATCAACTGTGTCACAAACACGCAGTTGATATGTGAGCGGTCTTGATAACAACATTCAGATAATTACTTCTGAAGTCTATGTTTAATCCTAGCCGGGTAACTATGTTCAGATGCGAACGAACATCAGTGTGTGTCGGGTGAATATGGATATATATATATATATATATATATATATATATATATATATATATATATATATATATATATATATATATATATCATATTCACCCGACACACAGATGTTCGTTCGCATCTGAACATAGTTACCCGGTTAGGATTAAACATAGACTTCAGAAGTAATTATCTGATGTATATGTGGATGTATATGTGCATCCGGTGTTGTAACATCAGGTGTTGTTGATCTTGTCGTGTCTGTTTTTTGTGTGGTTATTAAATACATTTTTCAATGCTGTACTGGTAGGTGTTGTTGAAGATGCCTTGTTTTTTCCCCGCTTGACCTGTGGTTATTTTCGAAGTCAGTATTGGCGCAAGTGTAGTTGTTGTGTCTTGTATTGTCATGGTTGGTCTCCAAGTTGTTCCTTTCAATATTCTTGTAGTTGGCATCGATGTTGTTATTGTTGTTGTAATAGGTCTGGTTGGTGTACTCGTACTTGTAGATGGCGTCAATGTTGTTGTTATTGTAGTTGGTGATGTTGGCGTATTGTAATTAGTTTAAACGTTGTAGTGGTTAGTTTGGTCATTGGACGTGTCTTAGATGAAATTGTTACAATGATAGATATAGATGTCGTTGTTACGTTGTTGTTGTTGTCGTTGTAGTTGATGTATTTGAAGTTGCGTTGGTTTGTGTATATCTTGATGTCATTATATCAGTTGTTACCGATGTAGTTTGTGCTGTTAAACTTATCCCCGAAGTCTTCATTTTGTCGAACGTGGACGCTTAGCTAAGACCGTTTTCTCGTTATTCTTCTAGTTTTCAAACACACGACGATTAAAATTACGCATACACCAGTTCTTTTGCTTTAAGTGCACGAAATCGTAGGAACGCTGAAATAGATGGTTTCACTTAGATACTCTGTGTTCTGGTGCGCACCCGTTTTATTTATTTTATTGGTCTGAGATGGCTCTTACACAATATATTAGATGAAAGCCACATAGCTAATGTACTTAAGGTCAGCAAGGATACACGTTCTCCTTCTGTAATGATTTACCTAGCATGAAACTGTGACGTTCTGCACAACAGAGGTTGACAAATTGGAGACATGCGAACGGTTGGATAGTCTTCTGAAAAACCTGCTTTTTATTTGGTATCGGGTGTTAAGTTTGTAGTTTTTTAACTTTTGCACTAAAGAAAATAGTTCAGCTATTACGGTTATGCTCTAAATTGCGGATGCTACCACACAGGCACAACTGTGTGAAAGTCACATAATTAAAGTCAACCATCGTTAACTTAGATAGTTAGTCTTAATACAATCGACAACTGGATGGTCGCATTATATTTTAGCATACATTCGTATAATCATGGATACGTGGATATAATAACGTATACCCCGGTACTATACGTGAATACAAACATTGTTGGTCTATGTGCATTTGGCTGTCATTATTCATACTACACATGTAGCTTACTGGCGATTGTAAAAGTCGCCATGAATAATAAAATGCAATGCCAAGCTATCACAACTGATTGGGCCAATGAATGACCACTGTACCTTCTTCACCAGCCGTCATTGGCCCAATCAACTTTGCTAGATGTGTAGTTGACTCACGGAAGCCATATAATGTTGAGATTGATTATTCTCAACGTTTTGGCAGCCATTGGCAGCCTACATCAGGAATGTTGAAACGTTGAGACTAAGTTACCTCAGTAGGCGTTACTCATATATATATATATATATATATATATATATATATATATATATATATATATATATATATATATATATATATATATATATATATATATATATATATATATATATATATATATATATATATATATATATATATATATCTACCAACTTGATGAACATTGTCACCTTTGACACTACAGTTCTTATTATGGTTTATTATCGTATCCAAACATTTGTATTAACTGTCTTTTGGGGAGATTGTCTAAGAAAAGAATAGAACAATACAATAAAAAGTGTGGGCGGCCAACAGTATCACAAAGACGCAGACAATATGTGAGCGTGCATGATAAGAATATTCAAATAGTTACTTCAGAAATTCGAATTTAATCGTGGTCGAATTGCGCTTTTCTGACATATCACAATGGCAATATAAGAACTCGCATTGCAGACGATGGCGCTGCGTCTAATTGTAACGCCGATTTAAGAAATAAGCGCTCTTACTTGACATGAAGTTGTTGAAACCTTTCGAAATCTCGGACGCATTCACCTGTGTTGTCAGTTCATATATGTTTATCGTGGCATGACGTTTTATGCTGGTTTCCAACTCAGCTCCAGTGTTGTCGACAGTGGATGATTCCAAGGCTGCAGTGTATTTGTCGAAGACATCTGCGTGTCGGGTGTATGTGGATGAATATAGTGCAAAACCAGTTTTTGTCCTTTTCCAGTCTGTGTTTGTTGATACAGTGATTGCCGCTTCATCCGTTGACGTTGTAGTGGTTGGATCGATTATTGGTCGCGTCTTAGTTGAACGTGTTACTGTGATTGATATAGGTGTCGTTGTTGTTGACATTGTTGTTGTTGGCGTTGTTGTAGAAGTTGTCGTTGGTGTTGTAGTAGCTGGCTTTGGTGTTGTAGTAGTCGTCGTTGGCGTTGTAGTAGCTGTCGTTTTTGTCGTAATAGTAGTCGTTGGTATTGTAGCAGTTGTCATTTGTGTTGTTGTAGTTTTTGTTGGTGTTGTAGTAGTTGTCGTTGGTGTTGGTTTAGTTGGTGTTGTTGTAGTTGTCGTTGGTGTTGTAGTCTGTGTTGTTGTAGTTGCCGTTGGCGTCGTTGATGTTGTCGTTTGTGTTGTAATAGTTGTTGATGTTGTAGTAGTTGACGTTGGTGATGTAGTAATTGTCGTTGGTGTTGTTGTAGTGGTAGTAGTAGTTGTTGGTTTTGTCTTAGTTGTCTTTGTTGTTGTAGTAGTAGTCTTTGGTGTTGGTTTCGTTGGTGTTGCAGTAGTTATTGATGTTGTAGTAGTTGTCTTTGATGTAATAGTAGTTGTAGTAGTAGTTGTCGTTGGTGTTATTGTAATTATCGTTGGCGTCGCGGTAGTTGTCGTTGGTGTTGTAGTAGTTGCTGTTGGTGTTGTAGTAGTTTTCTTTGGTGTAGTAGTTGTCGTCGGCGGCATCTTTCCATGAGCTTTCCAACATACCACGTCAAGTGTCCCGCTCTTCACTGAAGCTGAAACATGTGAAAATCAATTGTGTGTATCGCCGACGATACTGAAACGAACATATGATTATGTCTAAGCCTAACTGTGGAACTTTGCCTCAGACTACTGTAATATAATGTTTCGGTGCAATCACCAACACTCTAATACCTTTTCCAACAAAGGCAACTATATAGTAAGTTACCACTTTCAACAAAATAATGGCATGCATTTTCGGCAGCTAAAGGTGCGTTTACATTGGAAACAGACCGTGCACAAGAGTACAGTATTGATTGACAAACAATCCTAATCTGATGACCAATGCAGTTTCAATTAAAAACCTGAACCATCGTATACACACTTCCGTGGAAATAAAGTGTGACCCACTCCATAAATATAAGGAATAAGTCAGAAAGTTACATTTTGAGGTAAAGGTACACACCCTCTGAAAGACAATTGTGTGGTCTTTCCTGTGCCAAAACATCTAACCAGGTCTATTAGTTGCTGAGTTATCGTTTGAAAAATTGAAGGTGCCCCGGGTCATTTGAAGAAAACAGTTTCTGAAGAAAAAACAGCTTTGAAGTTTACTAAAGTATATTAATACATTTCAATAATAACGGCAGTTCATATGAATTTATATTTTGAATTGTTGTAACACACATCAACAAGGATATGTTGGTGGAATTTCATTTTGATAGCTTTGAAAGTTCGCAAGATATGGCGACGCTGCAACCAAGCTGTCCATGCACTCGCTCGAAGCTGTCAGTTTCAACTGTCGGTTGATCGTGGTCTTTTTCTTTACGTTCGCCCAAAGAAATGACGTTCATTTCACTGTAGCTTACTCGACTAAATGCCTCAGTCAAATGCAACTAAATCATCGATTAACAAAGAAAGATTTGGTATAATAACTGTATCCGAACTAGTCGAACTCAAACAAAAGCGAACATGGTTTCGTGTGGGAGTAAATGTCACATTCCAATATTCAGAGCGATTGCTAATGTGTCTTTCTAGCTTAGCCAATCAGCCATTGCGATTCGTATCACATGGTTACGTCCTCATTATTATTCAGTTAGTATTGTGGTTTTGTTGACGTTTGGTAACCGTTTTAAACTTCTCTGACTGGTAATATAATAATGTGTGACTAATTTGGCCTAATAAACATATCCCGTGATAGATCAGCGTTCTGGGTATATTGGGCCGGTAGTCAGCCGAGAGCTTGACATTGTGCCCAAACACTGACCGCCGCATCAGACAGGTGCTATTCTCGAGGTGATATGTCAAAATTCAAGTGGGATTGAAGACGCGTTAAAAATGCACCTCACACTATCTACACAGGTAGCGCATTTAAACGCACGCATAGTTAAGCTGCGCGTTGTGTTGGGAACAATAGGGGCATAAACCGCTCGTGTAAACGGGCCATAATGCACAAAACACCGGAACGCGACGCAGCAGCAGCAGCAGCAGCAGCAGCAGCAGCAGCAGCAGCAGCAGCAGCAGCAGCAGCAGCAGCAGCAGCAGCAGCAGCAGCAGCAGCAGCAGCAGCAGCAGCAGCAGCAGCAGCAGCAGCAGCAGCAGCAGCAGCGCAGCGCTGCAGCAGCAGCGCAGCTGCAGCAGCAGCTGCATATGTATATATATATATATATATATATATATATATATATATATATATATATACATATATATATATATATATATATATATATATATATATATATATATATATATATATATATATATATATATATATATATATGGTATGGTTAAATTGTTTTTGGGCAAGAATAGTCTTGCAGCGAGGCTGATAATTTAACAGAGAAGTTGAAATGGCCTTGGAATGAACAAGTTGGCCAATGGGTGAACTGTAAATAGCTTTCAGCAGTTCTAAGGACAAATGCGAATGTTTTGTTTGATCAAAAGCAAATGCGTTTTTTTTAAATCAAATGCACATGTTTTTTGAATAAAGTGGAAATATTCTTTATTCAAATGCAAATGCAAATGTCTTGATTCAAATATAAATGGAATGCGAATGCGGAGTTGAAGACGACACTGCATTTAAATCCAAATGCGACAATTTCAAATGCAACTGCAAATTGATATTGCACACATTATATAGCAGTACTAATATCAAACGCGTCGAGTTGTATTTCCCTTTGTTTCGTCAGTACGTGTTATGGTTAAATTATTTTTGGGCAAACGTATCCAGAAAGCAGACCAGCAGTTGATAAAGATATTTATTTTTTAGTAAAGGACGCCACAACCACGTACCATTCGATAGGACGCTGACGGGCACGGTGATTACAAACAGGAGAACGAAGCCAACCACAATTTCGTGTCGCCTGTGATCCTCCATGTTCGTGTTTCACGTATGTACCTAAACAAAACACCCAGTGACATTCTTGAAACGAACATAATATAGCCTGTGGAATTTCATTTATGTTCTAAATGAACTACTACCATACACGCCCGGACCCACACGCTCTCTCGCACACACGAACACGCACACATACACGTACATTGCAACCCACTGTCACCGCTCCAATTTGTGTAGGCGTTCCACTGAAGCGCCAGCAGCCAATCAGCGTCAATATTAAAATTATACGCTAAACATTTGCCTGATTTAACGCTTCAGTCAGACAGTTGTGTCAATGTAATCAACGTTTAAAGTTAATTGGATTCGCATCGTATAAACGAAATTTAATTAATATAATTATGTGTGCAACCAGAATCTGGACGCATACATAATTTCCGTCACAACGAAAAGTACACTATACGCTCAGGTGATGATGTTTGCGACAAACGGTGGCACGGCAGAAGTGTTCTGACGCGGGTCAGTCTATTCTACCAACCATCTCACAAGAGGACACGATTGACTGAAAACCTGCGTAATAATTACTACAACCCACTGCAGCATAATGAAACAACTATCGACCAATAATAACTATATACTTATACAGGCCGTGAGGTTACTACCAACAGATTAGCCGAAAGTCTTTGAACAGCTAACAAGTATAAAAATAGCAATACTTTATTTGTCGGCCAGCCCTCAATGTTGTGATTTATGGTTGGTAACAATGCATGACATTAACATATTTCATTTAAACGGAAATGTGTATGGTCACCTTTGTTGGAAACGACACTTGAATGAACAAAATCATAACATAAAGTCCCAGCTAACACAAAACGTTTACAGGACGTTCGCTGAAAATCCCCTCTTGGTTATGCTATGCGTTACGTCTTGGTTACGTTGCGGGAACGTTGTGGCATTAAAGATGCTCAGCTATTGGCGGGAGAATCTTGGTGCAGCAGTGATTTGATTTTGGTGCAGAGAAGTGACAGAAAAGTGTGGAATAAGTGTTACTATTGCATATATATATATATATATATATATATATATATATATATATATATATATATATATATATATATATATATATATATATATATACACACACACACATAAACTTATATTAGGTTTATCAACAATTAGTCAGAGGCAGTATTTTAGCGTAAGTTCCCGGACATCGGCAGGGAAGTCATCGAGCGATATAATAGGGTTGTTTACAATTCGAAAATTTAGATAGCATAGTGAGGTGTCAGAAAGAGTGGAATATTGGTTTGAATAAGTATTAATATTACACATATATAATACATAAACCTCTTGTAGACTTATATTAAGACACCGTTTTATAACAATATTTTTCCCGGACAAAAATTCAGCGAGTGATAAATGGGGTTTGTTTAGAGATTGTGATTAAACAATTAATTGTCGTGTGGTTGCTCCGACAACCTTGTTTTGATATGTCGCTTTTACACATCGATGTTTTACACACATGTACCATTACGGAAGTAATTGCATAATCAGTATATCGTTTTCGTTTATGTAATGGCCAATTATTGTAATATTCTGTTATATTTCAGCTCATAATATCATTGATTAATAAATGCAGCTAGTATTCGGTTGACTATCTAGCATACGGATTTATACCCGCTTCATATAATAAATGGATGTCTATGTGATCGATTTGTTCCTATTCTACAATGATGCAAACAAAAGCCATTCTAGGACTAAGATGATCGAGCCATCTTAGCGCAATCACATACATAATTAAGACCGCTCATTATCTTTCGTTAAAACTACGCGACTAATTTTTGACACAATTAAAAACTTATATTGATCAATTGAGATCGAAGAAGATGGGTGACGTTTCCTTGGAAAAATCATCCACATCTCGTTGACGTAGGTGAACCCACGCGATACACTTCGTTGGCGATCAAAACCTGCCAAGTCACACATATACTCACAGGAGATTTGCCACGCACTGGGTGGACTCGAGAGCGAATCAGTGGCGGCGCCTGGTAGACTTCGCAGGATCATAATCTCACCGTACGCAAGGCTTTCACGAGAGAGCGCCACTGCTATCGGTTTGTAACCTTCTTGGTGATGGTGTCCCATGTCGAGCTGAATGTTTAACAAGTTTTATCAAGATTGCCGTCAAAAACTACACGTTTCAGGTAGTACGTGGGCAATGAAGTCATTGGCTTATCGAGAGACCAACAATTGTATAATGTATATATAGCCCGCCCTCATCAGATATATGTCAATCTTATCTTCAAACATATTGCATTGTATTGTATTTTATTCAGTTCCAACATGTCCGAAGACCCAGTAACAGGACTGATAAAAAATTATAACAACAATACGAATAAATAAAAAACCCAGTAAGAACAATAGTTACAATAAGGGTATAAAACTACACAATATAAGAACAATACCTATAAATAATAAAAACAGCAAGAACAATAGTTATAATAAGTTTATAAAACCACACAATACCGACATCACCGACATAGCAAGCTAAGACAGCTTTATATATAGAAATGTTTTTGAATTACAGATCTGTAGGTATAGGCTCCAATAAATATATCACAATTGGGGTTTAGTTAAATACAGTATGTTGAAAGTAGTCATACATCTATTTAAAACTGAGTATTTCCTAATGTTGATTCTGCTATTGGAAAATCTAAAAGGAGTGTAGTTTCGGATAGATCTTGAAGGACAATGATATTGGATATTTCCTACTAGATACGACGAATCTAGATGAGAGTGCACACACTTGTGTAGAAAGGTCATATCTGCAACGTGCCTTCAAGGTTGAAGGAACGGTAGTCTAAAATGATGGAAAAGCGCAGGATAATTTGGAGTGGAGTGAAGTGGAGCACTGTATTTTGGATTTGTAACATAAGTACTAAATGCAATTTTTTTCAAGTAGAGATGGGCTTAAGATGGCGTAGTCAAAAGATAAGTATTTCTTTTTGTTAGTAAAAGTCATTATGCAGCATTTGTCTGCATTAAGTTTGAGGTGCCATGTCTCACACCAGAGGCACACCCTGTCCAGATCCTTCTGCACCAACTGACAATCTGTCACATACTATTTTAAGCACATCTATTTGGTCTCCTCTTGGTCTCCTGGTCTCTAATGTTGTCAAACCACATTCCAATAATGTCTCTCAATTCTTGAATTATTTCAGTTGCTCTTCATTGTATTCTGTACTCTTAGCTTATATATGTCCTTCTTTCGACATGACCTCCATGCTTTTATACAATAATACAAATGCGGCATTGCTATCGGTTTGTACAGGGGAATAATTAATACAATTCTTATATGATGACATAGTTTTCCTAATTATTTTCTAATTAGCCCTAGAATTTGATTACCTTTCGAAGCAGCAATCCCACATTGCTCTGAAACTTTTGTGTCAGCATTAAAAGTTACTCCTAAGTCCTTTTCTTGTGTGGTTCTACCTAGTACAGCATCAAACATTCTGTATTCCTCGTCCAAGTTTCCACATTCAATGTTTAGGCACTATTATTCAAGGATCATTAAACTGGACTTCAAACATTGACAGAACATCAAATAAAATATCATGAACTTTGGGAGTCATCAATAAACTAAAGCACTTCCTACCGGGATACACATTACATACTATGTATCATTCTTTAATAGTTTCATATTTCAACTATAGCATTTTAATGTGGGGTTTTGATACGAATATACTATCCCAACTACAGAATAGGGCAATCAGAATGGTTCTTCAATCTCTATTTTTGCAAAATGTTGCTTATCATGATATTCCCACGAGACAATGTCATCAAATCACCATCCCATAGAGTCATATTTCGAGAGCCAGAAAAATGTATTATATACCACGTACCAGCTTTACTTTGAAAAATGCCTTCAGGCATTGGGGATAAAATGTATACGAATAGTCTTTATGGCTTTTCTACACACACTAAGCAATACGTCCTAATACTTTACACAAATTCTTGCACAAACACTGACTCCTACATATGCACTTAGGCTACACATTGTCACCATGTCCTGTCTTCCGATAAACTGTGAAAATAAACGTTGACAATGATGTAAAACATGTTGTAACAATGTACTCCCACGGAAAACAATCATTGTAGATGGCTCTCACGCTAGCGGCATATTATTTAAGCCTTAGTGAGAGTCTCCTTTTTATATTCAAGAAATCATCGTATGTATTTATTTCTGTCGAATAAAGAAATCCCTGTTCCAGTTCCATGTCCTATGTGTTTGCATTTACACTTCCGAAAAAAAATGAATAACATTTGTCGTTTTTCAGACCATTTAACCCGTTTATCTATATCATTATGTAAACTTAGTTTATCTGTATTATGTTTAACCTTTCTGAAAACAAATTGTGTCGTCTTCATATTTCAGTAGTTTGCTAGATATGTCATCTTCCAAATCGCTTATATATAATAAAAAATAGTATAGGTGCTAATACCGCTCCCTGTGGTACCCACTTTGGATTTTGTTCTAAAAAACTCACTGGTCTGTGATTTTCGGACTTGTTCCTCGTTCCCTTTTTAAATAACAGCATGTTTGCTTCTTTCCATTCTAAAGGAACTGTTCCTTCTTCTAATAACACATTAAACAGTTTTGCAAGTGGTGTACGAATTTACTCTACCCTTTTTCTAAGCAGCTTTTGTTGTGGTATCCCATCAACTCCAGGTGATTTATTACCTTTCATGTTCTTAATTTCCTTTGCAATAATTTTAGGAGTCTGAAATGGTGGCAAAAAGCTGCCCTAAATGATCTGATTTATTGCCCTCAAATTTAGTAAGAGTGAGCTGATATCTTCTGTTTTTAAAAACTGAGCTGAAATACTCATTCAGAACCTCTGCCATTTGAAACTCGTCTGAAGTGATGTTTCCACTGTTATTTTCCAGTGGTCCGACCTTACCTAGAACTTTCTGTTTACTCCTTACGTAAGCATGGCAACACGTTCTGTCATTTTTTTTATATTCCTTACCCATTTTTGTTGAAAGTTTTTTTTGGATTTTATAACTTAAGTTGTAGCTAGGTTAAGTGCCTATTTATAGTTTGTGTAGTCTTCTACATGTCCAGTGCGTTGATATACCCTCCATAGCAACTTCTTGTGAAAAAATTGTTCAATGGCCTCTTGTGGCAGGTGTACCTGGACATTGCCCTTGTTTTCTTAAAGGAACAAATATATCAGTAATGCTTTTGAATATCATCTTTCAAACAGGTCCAGCATTATGCTGCTGTCTTGTTTTTCAGTAAGTTAATCCAATCTATATTCGTTAGATATGTTCTCATATCTTTATATTTGCTTTTGTTGAAGTTCCTCCACCGTTGCTTTTAAATGTGTTGCCTGTTTTTACTTTCATATTATAATGGATCTGGGTATCATAACTGGAACCGAAATGTTCTTGTACTTTAACATTGCCACCGTAATTCATTTGGAGAAGAATTAAATTCAACACATTCTCACCTCTTGTTGATTCGAAGACATGTTGAGTAACGAAAACTCCTTTGTTAGAAATATACACTGATGATCGTCACTCCCAACATTATCTAATGATTTCAGTATTTCATATGACCATGGTTAAGATAATCCATTATATCACATTCCCACTTGCTCACCTCCCTTATAACATTTTGCAGTCCATAGATACCTTCTGTACTTTTGTGTTGATCGCCATCCTCCTATATTTCCTATGCTCCTGACTCTTACTTCACATTACTAGAAATATCAACACACTTTGTCCAATCCGTGCCTCTTTATGTGTTTTGACCAACCTCCTATACTTACCAACAACAAACGAACATCCAAATGTTCAGCTGTCGAACATTCCGTTGCATTTTAGGCCCAAACATTAGACTTCGCGATAAAACAAAGGGCACAGTTGTTTCAACGAGAACAGTATGTAGGAAATGTTGATCTGTCAGAGGTATGCCGTCCCAGTAATGTAATCTGTATATGCAAACGTGGTTGCTAAGGCGAAGCTTGACGGTATCGGTCTAAAGTGACCGAGACAATTGATTGGGATGTCAGGCTGACAATTTTATTACTGCAGAAGCAAATAAAATAACTCCGCTGCGATACGTTTTACCACACAAACCAACAGTGACGCCACAGATGGGGAATTTGACATCACACATCGCGTCGTGAAAACAGCCTTAACTAAATAGTTCCATGGCCTGGGACAAGAGATTACTCTACAAGTGCTGTGTGCAAAGATAACACATGTGTTAACTTGAGCTTGGTTCTGATGGCAGCTCGAGAATAATTGTGCAATTTGTGCAACCTAATTAACCGTCTTTTCGCAAGATGCAAGACACATCTAAGTACAACTGGGAGTAGGCCTACATGTGTAAACATTGGGAGTAGGCCTACATGTGTAAACATTGCTACGTGATGCATAAATAATAGCACAGATATGCAGAGTTATTAGAGGCAATCAGTATATAAATGATATGCTATATCACTACGAGTGGATTAAAGAAACGCTATACGGCCCCTATTCAAGCAGGAACACGATTACAAATCCAGAACTAATACACGGTGTTAATACAAACCGGTTAGTTTTTGTTTCTCACCTACTCTAATGCAATCGTACAGGAATTATTCAAGTTAGCTGCAAAGTGTCTTTCTCGCTTCCTTATTTCCAATATCTTGGTTCTTCTCTTCCTAAAACACAAATGTACATTGCTTAATGAAAGGCACATTTTCTGTGGATGTTCTGGCACAAAGAGGAAAAACATATTTTTGCAATAATCTATGCAGTATAAAAGAAAAAAAATGTCAGCTCCTTATTACAAAAGTATTTTTGAAACTACTGGCAGATTAAGTAAATAACTTAACTGCTCTGAACATTAAGATTATGAGCAAATGTTATCGTACGTCCGACACGTTATGCGAGGGGAAGAAAGCCCGGATCATACAATGCTGGGCACGGTGGAAGGAACGTGGAAGAGGGGAACCCCCAGAACGTAGTAGTTGGACCAAACAAAAGATTCAACTGGACTGTCACTGGCAGAGGCGGTGCAGGATCGAGATGAATAGGTCGTCTCGAAAAATAACGTACTAGCAGATATTACCATATGGTAGTTAATTTTGTTATACATTTGCTATTTAATTTTGGTGAAATCATGTGGCAAAGTATTGCGCTATTTTGACCGCGTTAGGGCAGAATTCGGCGAACAAAGTTGTTCTCACCTGACGATCACTATGGTTACGCATTTATGAGGCACTACGGGAATATTAAGTAAATAACTGCTATGAACGTGAATATTCAGAGCAAATACATCCGTCACATTATGCGATGGAAAGAAAGCCTGTAAAACTCAAAATTGCTGGGCACGGTGGAAGGAACGTGGAAGAGGGGAATACCCAACACATAGTGGATGGACCAAGCAAAGGATTCAACTGGACTGTTATTTACTGAACTTTGAGAGGAGTGCAAGGTCGAGATGGATGGAGGTCGGCTCAACAAATAACCTTCCTAGCAGATATTACGTCATGCTAGTTAGTGTGTGTACATTTGCTATTTCATTTTTATAAAATCATGTTTAAAAGTATTGCGCTATTTTTCTCCGCGTTAGGGCAGAATTCGGCGAACAAATATGAGCATCAACCACATGATTCACGACAAAACCAGTTCAAGAGTGAGTTTCAGTGCATTATTAAGTTAGCGTTGTTCTCACCTGACGATCACTATGGTAACGACACTGATGATGCTGAGAACAAACATAACCGCTCCTAGCCCAGTCATGAGGCCTGTCGAAACAAAATAACACAGTTTTGTTCATTGGCATCAAACACACACGCACGCACGCACGCACGCGCACACACACACACATGCACATTTCGATTGAACAATTGTTCAAGATAATATATTTTTATAATAATTGATGAGTGATGATTTTCTTCAATCTGCAACTATTGAGATTACCCTCAATGTTTTGGCAGCCATCGGCAGCCTTCATCGGGAATGTTGAAGTTGAGACTCAGTAGGCGTTACTCGTGTTCGTCTACCAACTTGATGAACATTTTCACCTACAGTTCTTATTATGGTTTCATTATCATATCCCAACATTTTTATCAACTGTAGATAGTTAGCCTATGTTCTGGGGAGATTGCTTAAGACCAGAACAGAAGAACACAAGGAAAATGATGGAGACCAACAGTATCAGAAAGACGCAGCTAATATGGGAGCGGGCATGATAAATATATACATATAGTTACTTCCGAAATTCGAACGTAATCCTTGTCAAGTGACTATGTTCGAATGGTGTATATTTTTGGAAGGCATCGCGATTTTCCGACAGATTACAACGGATAAAAAAGAACACGCATTGCACACGATGACGCTGCGTGTAATGGTAACGCCGATTTAAGAAATGGGCGCTCTTACCTGACATGTAGTTGTTGAAACTCTGCGAAGTCTCGGGCGCATTCATATGTGTCGTCAATTCATGCCTGCTTGTCGTAGCATGACGTTTTATGTTGGTTTCCAAATCAGCTCCAGGGTTATCCAAAGTGGATGATTCCAAGGCTGCAGTGTGTTTGTCGAAGACATCTGTATGTCGGGTGTATGTGGATGTATATAATATAAAACCAGCTGTTTTCCTTTTCCAGTCTGTGTTTATTGATGCGGTGATTGTTTCTGCTTCATTAGTTGACGTTGTAGTGGTAGGTTTGGTTATTGGTCGTGTCTTACGTGAAACTGTTACTGTGATTGATATAGGTGTCGTTGTTATTGGCATTGTTGTTGTTGCCGTTGTTATAGAAGTCGTCATTGGTGTTGTCGTAGTTGTCATTGGCGTTGCAGTAGTTGTTGTTGGTGTTGTAGTACTTGTCGATGGTAGTGTAGTTGTTGTCGCTGTTGTTGTAGTAGTTATCGTTGCGGTTGTTATAGTTGTCGTGGCCGAAGAAGAAGTGGTCGTTGGTATAATAGTATTTGTTGGTGCTGTAGTTGGTGCTGTTGTAGTTGTCATTGGCGTCGTTGTAGTTGTAGTTAGTGTTGTAGTAGTTGTTGGTGTTGTAATAGCTATTCGTATTGTAGTAGTTGTCTTTGGTGTAGTAGTAGTTGTCGTAGATGTTGTATTAATTGTCGTTGGTGTTGTTGTAGTTGATGATGTAGTAGTTGTCGTTGGTGTTGTTGTAGTTGTTGTTGGTGTTGTAGTAATTGTCGTTGGTGTAGTAGTTGTCGTCGTTGATGTTGTAGTAGTTGTCGTTGGTGATGTAGTAGTTGTCGTTTGTGTTGTTGTAGGTGTCGTTGGCGTCATTTTAGTTGTTGTTGGTGTTGTAATAGTTGTTTTTGGTGTAGTAGTTGTCGTCGTTGATGTTGTAGTTGTTGTCGTTGATGTTGTGGTTGTTGTCGTTGGTGTTGTTGTAGTTGTCGTTGGCATCGTTGTAGTTGTCGTTTGTGGTGTAGTATTTGTCGTCGTTGGCTTTTTTCCATGACCTTTCCAACATATCACATCAAATGTCCCGCTCTTCACTGAAGCTGAAACCCGTGAAAATCAATTGTGTGTACCACCGGCAATACTGGACAAACGACTAAGCCTAATGGACCTTTGTAATAGACCACTGTAATATAATGTCTCGGTGCTATCACCAGAACTATAATTAATTTTCCAACAAAGACAACTATATGGTATGTTTCCACTTTCCAGCCAACCAATGGCATGCGTTTTCGGAGCGAAATAATAAACAAAATGTGCTTTAACACTTGAAACAGACCTTGCACAAGAGAACAGTATTGAGTGACGAACAATTCTAAATTGATGACCAAAGCCGTTAACATTACAAAACTGAACCATTGTATACTCACTTCCGTGGAAATACATTGTGACCCACTTCATAAAAATTAATTAGGAATAAGCCAGAAATTACATTTTGAGATGAAGGTACCAACCACCTGAAATAACATTATATGGGTTTTCCAATTGTACCAAAAACAACTACACAGCTGTATTAATTGCTGAGTTATCGTTTGATAAATAGAAGGTGTACCGAGTCATTTGAAGAAAAACGATTACGAGAAAAACAGCTTTGAAATTTACTAAAGCATATTCATACATTTTAATAACAAAGGCACATCATATGAAGTTGACATTTTGCACTTTTGTAGTACACATGAACTCGGATATTTTACTGGAATTCCATTTCAATAGCTGTTAAAGTTCGCAAGACATCTCATTCTCAGCGACGTTGCCGCTAAGATGTCCGTGTCAACTGTCGCTCGATCGTGGTATTCTTCGTCACTTTTGCTTTATAAATAACGCTCGTTTCACTGTCGCTATCTGATCCGCCTCTCTCGACTACGTTCCCCAGTCAACGGCAACTAAATAATCGATCATTACACGTAGATTTGATATAATAACAATCTCCCAAGTAGTCGAACTCAAACCAAAACAAACACGGCTTCGCGTAGGTGTAAAGGTCACAGTACAATGTTCAGAGCGATTGCACATACGCTTTTGTAGCTGAGCCAATAAACCATTGCAATTCGTATCACGTGATTACGCTCGCTGAATAATGTGGTTTTGTTTACGTTTGGTTTCCGTTTTAAACCTATCTGACTGATTATATAGTAACATGAGACACCCTTAGTCTTTGTTCATTAATATATTCATAGCTCTATGATACTTTGTATTTTTAAAAAGTTAACAATCGTTTTATGACCTTAATTTAGCGTAACAGAAATCTAGGCTAGTTAGTCTAATTAAAAACATCAACACCTGGAAATCGGCCACCGCTGCCAAGTTCACCCCTTCGCGGATTTTGAAGTGGATTTACCAAGCTCAGTGTTTCCTACTAATTCCTGATTTCGATGGATCGAGTCACACTTAGTTTATGTACGAACACGCCATAAAATACAACACGCCGGGGCCTCGGCCAATAGAGCAATTAATCTTGTAAACACCGTCACGAGACCGACTAGCGATTCCAATTTGCGGTAATTATGTGTCTGGGGTATTAGACCGTCAGTCCGCCGAGAGCTTGATGCTGTGCCCAATCAGCGACCACCGCAACCGACAAGTGCTGTGCTCGACGTGAGTTTAAAAGTCGGGATTGGACACATGTTAAACATGCACCTCACAACATGTAGACAGATCGCCCATTTAAACGCACACATTATTTAGCTGCGCGTTGTCTTGGGAACAACCGGGGCAGAAACCGCTCGTGTAAACGGGTAATGAAGCGCATAACACTCGAGCGCGATGTTGCTCTTGCGCGCGCATATATATAATTATATTTCTACCATTGTTACGTCACATCAATACTTTATCTCTATTACTCACCTCGAATCGTTGTTACGAACCAGTAGGGCTTTTGTTCACTATTAGTGAAGTAGATATTTATGCCTCTTCGATATGGTATAAAGGCCGATAGTTTCAGAGTAAACGGTCTGTTTGTACAACGTTGTTTGGCATCCGGTGGCAACACGTTAGGACCCGGTACTGGGTAAACGTTGAAGCAGACTTTCGTCGTTGTTGTGTTATCAGACAATTTCACTGTGGAAATGTTGACCTCAGCACCACTGGTTGGTGACCTCGGAACCACCCTGCACCGACACGTGTTGGACGGAGATGACGTCATCTTTAATTGGATTTCTCCTCGACGAACGACTGTTAGCGCCTTAGCGCACATGGTATTGCTATCAACTGAAAATGTATACTGATACAAATTAGGTTATTATTTCATCACCAATTAACGACATTTTCAGGGGATGAATTGTAAAGCGCTTTCTGCGATATCGCACTATGTAATAACTTCCCTTTACTACGGTAACATTTGGCAGGCTCAGTCTTGGCGTTATTGTCTGCTTGAGAATGATCAATGTCTAGGTGAAAATAATCAAAGCAAAGCATTCCAAATTATTAATTAAATGGAATGCATCATTGCGATGATGATTAAATGACAAATATTGTTTTAAATCGAGATAAATTGTGAATACCAAAAGTATGTGTGATATTTGTAGTCATGAAATTCAAACGGTTGCCTGAACTTCATTGATTGCATTTCACATATAAGCTTAGTATAGGGGAGCACACGAGCACTACTAAATGGTCATAGAGACAAACAGGAATTGAAGAGCCTTCTACAATAACATGCCCATTGGTAGGGAAATAAGTTTTCATGGCTTCTGAAAATATGTCTAAAGTAACCATTTTGAGCTGGCAACTAGCATCCGAATGATAAATTTGCATTAAAGGTATGAACTATCTTGATTCAAAAGCAACTGCTTGTTTAATCAAATGCATATGTTTTTTTAATAAAATGCAAATGCCTTTGATTCAAACGCAAATGTTTTTTTTATCAAAAAGCAATTGCAAATGTTTTGTAATCAAATGCAAATAATTTTGAATCAAATACAAGTGCAAATATTTTGATGCAAGTGCGAGTGTGGAGTTGGAAAAAACACTGCATTTAAATTCAAATACAACGTTTTTTTGTTTTTAAATTATATTGTACACATTAGATAACAATACTCTCAAACTCATCATCTATCAGCTCACAGTCGCGCCGTCTGAAGAATAGAGAGCCATGCCTTGTTGCTGATTACATATTCCTAAAGTCAATGCTAAGTAGAATCCTGGCTTGCATTGTTGCCAGCCAGGACCATGCACCTTATTGAACACTTCTTCCACACAATGTTTTTGTGTTCGTACAGATAAATAATTTGACTAAAAAGAGATACATGCGTTTCTTTTTGGCTAGCCAATATATATATAATATATATATATATATATATATATATATATATAAATATATATATATATATATATATATATATATATATATATAAAATATATATATATATATATGTATATATATATATATATATATTCACACAATATGTATTCTTTTAATTTATATATATATATATATATATATATATTATGTATATATATATATATATATATATATATATATATATGTATATGTATATATATGTATGTATATATATATATATATATATATAAATATATATATATATATATATATATATATATATATATATATATATATATATATATATAATACACACACACATATGTATACATATATATGGTATGGTTAAATTGTTTTTGGGCAAGAGTAGTCTTGCAGCGAGGCTGACTGCTTCACAGAGAAGTTGAATGAACAAGTTGGCCAATGGGTGAAGTGTAAATAGCTTTCAGCAGTTCTAAGGACAAATGCGAATGTTTTGTTTGATCAAAAGCAAATACGTTTTTTTTAAATCAAATGCACATGTTTTTTGAATAAAGTGGAAATATTCTTGATTCAAATGCAAATGCAAATATCTTGATTCAAATATAAATGGAATGCGAATGCGGAGTTGAAGACGACACTGCATTTAAATGCAAATGCAACATTTTCAAATGCAGCTGCAAATTGATATTGCACATCTTATATAACAATACTAATATCAAACGCGTCAAGTTTTATTTCCATTTGATTCGTACGCGCTATTTTCGCCAGTACGCGGCATGGTTAAATTGTTTTTGGGCTAACGTATCCAAAAGCAGATCTGCAGTTGATAGAGACATTTAATGTTCAGTAAAGAACGCCAGAACCACGAACCATTCGATAGTACGCTGAAGGGCATGACGATTACAAACAGGAGAACGACGCCAACCACAATTTCGTATCGCCAGTGATCCTCCATTTTCGTGTTTCACGTATATACCTAAACAAAGCACCCAGTGACATTCTTGAAACGAACATAATATAGCCTGTGACATTTCATTTATGTTTTAAATGAAATACTACCACACACACGCGCACTCGCACACACGAACACGCACACATACACGTACACACAAGAACGTACGCATGCATATACGCACGCACGTATTCACGCATACTCGCACGCTCGCACGCACTCACACGCACATACTCACGCATACACATTTTAAAAATAAAGCACACTATTTTATTATATGCTTTACTACTCCCAACTCATTCACTGATAAACCGGTCTTACTAAACCTAATCATCTGTTTTTTACCCACATCCTTTCACAAAAATGGTACGTTTGCTGCATGTCCATTAAACGAGCTAAATTTCGTGTACAATACACTTTACGTGAGATGCCCACCTTATGCGTATCTTCGTATCCGGCAACAAGACAATAATGATGTATTCGGCAGCCTGTTGCTCCACCACTCCCCGTCACTCTGACTCTCGCCTCATTGAAATAACACCACGCTTCATTAATCCACATGTAAACAAAATCAGAATATGCTCTACTCGAAATGATACACATAACAATTAGTATTCGACAAACTGTTTGCAGAACAATCACACATCCCGGACAACGCTTGTTAGGTCGTAGTCCGTAAATATTTATCAAGTTATCGTGACGCAATTAAATGAAAAACAACTCCAGAATGTTGTGATTTGTAATTGTGATGTGATGAAATGAAACATTATGTTAACAATAGGTTCACCGTTTGATAATGTTATATGTTAACGTGTGCAGATATATGTATTCTATAATTCGGTTTTGGTACATCTATTCTGGAATTAACTTAGGTACAGTGTATCAGACCTTTGTTGACACTGTGATACCGGTAGATGGCAGCACGTGCTTTATCGTTGTCTACGTGCATAATATGAGGCGCAGTGGTTCGGTGGTTAGAGCGCCGGACTGTCAGTCGAGAGGACCGGAGTTGGAGCCCACCTACGGCCGTCTACAAAGTTAGACAACTTCGTTCTCGCCACGTTGCATACATGTCTTACGGAAGAGACATGAAAAGCCGATGTATCTAGGGAGCATCTTCCCTGAGGGAATATATCTTATGGTATCTTCCAGGGTGTCTAAACTAGCGGATGTAAAAAGCACGTGCTGCAGACTCCAGCTTCAACCGCATGAGTCACGGTAGTCTCGCTTATCCGACTCTCGCTCTCCTTCGTGAACTCGCCGAGAAGAGAGTCTGGTCCCAAAGGCATGGTGATATTATTATCCACTGTCACCCCTCCATTTGGTGTAGGCGTTCCCGTGAAGCGCCAGCAGCCAATCAGCATCATTATAGATATTCTACGCTAAACATTTGCCGGATTTAACTTTTCAGTCTGACAGTTGTGTCAATATAATCAAAGTGTAAAGTTAATTCGAATTGCATCGCATAATCGAAGTATAATTAATCTAATTATGTGTGCACCCAGAATCTGGACGTATACATAATTTCCGTCACAACGAGAAGTACACTCTGCGCCCAGATGTGTGTGACAAACGGTGGCACGGCAGAAGCATCCATGACGCAGCTGAGTCTATTCTACCAACCACCTCGCACGAGGAGACGATTCAGTGAAAACCTGCATAATAATTACTGAAACCCACTGCAGCATAATGAAACCTTCGACCAATAATAACTATTTACTTATCTTATACAGGATCATAACTACGTGATGTTACTGCCAACAGATTAGCCGAAAGTGTTTCATATAATAAGTATGTAAAATAACAATATTCTATTTGGAGAACTGGATAGTTTTACAATTTCTTTCAGCATGCCATCAAGTTGTGACTTATGGCTGGTAACAATGTATGTCATTAACACATTTTGATTTAAACGCAAGAGTTTATGATCACCGCTGTTGGAAACGACACTTGAGTAAACAAAATCATAACTTAAAATCCCAGCTAACACAAAACGTTTACAGGACGTCCGTTGAGAGTAACTTCTTGGATATGCTAAGAGTTACGTTTTGGGTACGTTGTGGGAACTTGATGGTATTTCTGAAAGATGAATCCTGTCCACCCTGCAAACGTTTTAGTCTAAGATGAGCGAATTTTATCCATATCTGGCTGACGTGTCCAAGAGGGTATAATTGATGTTTTAACAATAATTCTCGGCAATGTTCTGCATGCAATCTAAACGAATGTCGTGCTCAACTGTGCGTAAAGGATGATATCCTCGTCTCCCTATCTAAACCTGTTTGAAGTCGAATCCCTGGCTTTGACCAGGCAAACTCAGCCCTCACATTGGGGTGGTTTCTCAAATAGCGGTTTCTAATCTTATCAATTCGAGGTACAGGTTTGTTGTCAATAAAATGTATAACTGAACTTAATGTTGAATATTGTTTCGTCTATAATTGTGTCACTCTGATGGTGTATGTGGCCGATCGTTTCACAGCGGGTACGCGTGGAGGGAAAGGTTGGGTACCGCTGCTCCAAAGGTTCGCTCAAGGTTTGCTAAGAACGATTGAAGATTCCATGGGGCCTTTCCCAGAACGTTCCACGAAACGTTTTTTTTCATGGCCTGTCAATAACGTTCTTTGACATTTCTAAGAGCGTTACATTGTTAGCTGGGATAATAAGTATATTTGTATAAAGATATTTTTGTTGCATACTGTATTACTTTGTTAAATATTGGTAATTATTTATTAATTGTTATTGTATAATGTACATTTCAATATTTGTATGTGTGATGTGTATCTGTATTATATTGTCTTTCAATGTAATTCATGTATGTTTTGTGCTATTGGAACAAATAAAATGATCCTTATCCTTACCATTGCTGTGATTGTATTATCCCAGCAGGCAAAATGACGTTGAAAATACGTTGTTTCAACGTCAGGTACCACGTTGTGGCAATGTCGGAAACTAGTTGGATTTGAAAGTTGTATCTACGTCGGGTTTTAACGATGTATCGACGTAGGGTTTCCACGGTGTACCAATATTGAAAACTAGTTGGATTTGAAAGTTGCATTGAAGTCGGGTTTCCACTTTGTATCGACGTCGGGTATCGACGTCGTAACAATGTTGAAAACTAGGTGGATTTGAAAGTTGTATCTACGTCAGATTTCAACGATGTATGGACGTCGGGTTTCCACGTTGTACCAATGTTGAAAGCTAGTTGGATTTGAAAGTTGGATCGACGTCGAGTTCCAACGTAGCATCGACGTTGAGTTTCAACGTTGTTGCAATGTTGAAAAGTAGTTGGATCGACGTCAGGTTTCAACGTTGCAACAATGTAGCAAATTGATTGGATTTCAACATTGTGTCAACATTAGATGGTTACTGTTTTCTGATAACCAACTAAAATTGTTTACAGGTGTTACTATGAAAATTTTAGTTTCCCTTTGTCAATGCTATGTATGTTGGCGTGTACACGTGGGTCTGTAGCGTAAATCGTGTACTAGAAGAGCCTGACTCACCGGTGTTACACTTTTTTCGTCGAAACAGTCAATTAACATGGTCGTTAAATACGTTTTGAACAAAATAAAGACAGATGTTCACCTTATTCCGATACATAAGACATTTTATTTAACAATGTGTATATCAATGAACCCATGGAATACAATGTAGACCATTACATCATTCTTGTTTGCCCAATTTGTTGCATTCAGTATCATGCAGACATTAAAAAGAGCACAAGGAGATCATTACTCACCAAGTTGACATTTTTTCAAAACAGTCATTAAATATTATGTTTTGATAATAAAACAAACATTATCAAAATAAAGATATTCACTGTGTTCTGATACAACAAATATGGTTTCATTTGGCAATGTGTACATTCCTGAACCAGTGGAATGCATTCAATGTAGATTAATTCTTCTAGTAACCAGTATTCAGCAGCAGACATACTTATTATGTGCTTTCATATTGTTAATTGTAACAGCAAACAACAACTTTCATAAATATGGGGTCAATTCTATTTCGGAATGTATTTTCAAGAGCCGATCGGAATTGGAATCTTTTTTGGAATTGCTTCATTGAATGCAGGCTAGTCTATTAAATTCCTGTACAATCACTACAAATGTACAAACAAATCAGATTCGTTTGGTTCTATTTCAGTTGATAGAATGTTACCCTACATCTGTCTGTTAACAGCCAGGTAGTTGTAAAGAATGTACAGACAATGGCTAAGCCATTATTGAAACAATGTGACAAGACCAGTAAGCTGACCAATTCATGGCTTCAGAAACACCAGCTCAATGAAACAATGCACAACAAGCAAGTTAAATACTCCTTTATGTTGTGTTTGGGGATCTACTATGTATATGGCTTCCACACATTCTTAACACACACAAGAGGCACGATTATAAATGTGTATTTAGAGCAGGAACTACAACTTATTTTGATAACAAAGAAAGCTCACATCATATCATCGATTAAACTGCGCCGACCTTAAAATCGGAAATGTAATAATGGCAAGCTGACTTAAATTCCCGATGCAATTTATAAATACTGCAGTTTTATTCCAATGACAATGACTTTAATAGTTATATAATAAGAGTGTGCAATTTATACATGACACTACATGACCACATTTCACTGGAACAAGTGCAGGGTATGATCGAAAACAAAAGGGATGCGACGACACCGAGTTTTGCGATAGACTATATGTAGGAAAATGTGCTCAGATTCAAATCGGTGAAAGCATGCAAAATACATCACGACAAAGACAACATTATGGTCGTGTGTGTTCCGTACAAACGATAAAACTAAACGGTTCAACAAATAAAAGCGGATGGTGATACTTACTTGCATATAGCAGTGGATTGTTTCGCTTCCATCGATTTCGTTCGTTCGAACCCAAGGCAGCATGGCGGCACGCGCAATGCATGCTGGAATACGGTAGATATGCCGCTGCCTTACTCAATACCAAAATCTGTGGTGAAAGCTGCTTTAAATTACCTAACATTACAAATATAAAGGGTCTTATTATTTGTAATTTTAGTTAAGGCATCTAACACCGCACGTGTTGTGTTGTCTTAGAGAATAGGGATGTTATAGTTAACATTCGCACCTTGAACAAATAAAAAATTGCAACATTGTATGAACGTCAAATGTCCAAGTCCTTATAATGGCGATGACCTTATAATGGCGTTGTCGACGTTATTTCAACGTTGTGCCAACGTCACATATATCCACGTCGTTATAACGTTGATGATCAGACATTGTAAAACGCCATATTTATATGTATGTACCTAGTTGGTTGGACTGTCGACGTGATTGCAACGTTGTATGGACGTAAATTTTTCACGTCATACTAAAGTTGATGACCAGACGTTGCAAAGACGTTGGGTTGGGTTGTCGTCGTGATTTCAACGTTGTTCCAACGTCATATATATTTATGTCGTTATCACGTCGATGACCAGACGTGGTAAAAACGCTGTATTTATAGATGAAAATAGTTGGTTGAACTGTCGATGTGATCACAACGTTGCATGGATGTCAAATTTCCACGTCCTTATAACGTTGATAACCAGACGTTGTGAAGACGTTGGGTTGGGTTGTCGACGTGATTTCAACGTTGTGCCAACGTCATGTATATCTACGTCGTTATCACGTCGATGACCAGACGTGGTAAAAACGTTGTATTTATGTTGTTCGACGTCGCAACGTATATACAACTAATAATCAACGTCATACCGACGTTGTATGCCGGCTGGGATGTGTTATATATTTTTATCAGTCGTACCTGCATTAAATGCATATTTATAATTTTGGTAGGCCATATATACATATATATATATATATATATATATATATATATATATATATATATATATATATATATATATATATATATATATATATATATATATATATATATATATATATATATATATATATATATATATATATATATATATATATATATATATATATATAATAGGCAGAGCGTAGTCTCGAAGAGACGATGCTGATGCGCTCCGTTGTCAATTCGTCAAATTTTCAAATTTTGGCAGCGTCCACTGTGGCTGTGAAGACCGATTCTTGAGTGGCAGTCCTTGCCGCAGCCAAAACAGACGAAACAGGACGACATTGGTGGTAGTTCTGCTTTCTTTTTGTTTTCGCCGCATCCTCATCTCAGCGGCATGCTGGTATTTCATTTCATCTGCCCTTTCAATGCTTCTTTATGTTGCCTGACGCCAAGCAGTGCGGTCTTCGGCCCCTGCTTCCCAGCCTTTGGGGCTGATGTCACATGCCTTCATGTCACGATTGCAGGCATCGTTGAATCTGAGGGCTGGGTGTACGCATGAGGCACCGCATGTGGAAGGTGTTGAGGCGGCGCCCCTGGCATATGTATGTGGTCCCTGATTCACTGCCATAGAGGAGGGTGCTCAACACACAGGCCTGGTAGATTCTCATCTTGGTGTTCTCAGTGAGCATCTTATTTTCCCATACCCTTTTGGTCAGGTTGGCCGTAGTGCATGCGGCTTTTCCGATGCGCCTGTTTATCTCCGTGTCCAGCGAAAGGTTGTTGGAGATGTTTGACCCGAGGTAGGTGAAGTCTTCTACTACTTCCAGGGTGTAGTCATTGATCTTGACGGAGGGGGCTTGGCTGGCATCCCGTGCAATGACGTTCGTCTTCTTCAGGCTGATTGTGAGTCCAACCTCTCTGCAGGCGTGTGCAAAGCGATTGACCAGCCTCTGGGAGGCCTCTCCTGAGTGGGCAGTGAGTGCTGCATCATCCGCAAACAGCATCTCCCTGACGTATACCTCTGTCACCTTTGTTTTGGCACGCATACGTGCCAGGTTGAACAACTTCCCACCAGATCTGGTGTGCAGGTAGATACCGTCTGAGGAAGAGTCGAAGGCATATGACAGAAGGAGGGAGAAGAATATCCCAAACCATGTTGGAGCAAGGACACAGCCTTGCTTGACACTGCTGCAGACAGGGAAGGGCTCCTATGTCGAACCATCGTACACAACTGTACCCTTCATGTTCTCATGGAAGGAGACCACCATGCTGCGTAGCTTAGGTGGGCAGCCGATCTTCTCAAGTAGGCGGAAGAGTCCCTTCCTGCTGACAAGATTGAAGGCCTTGGTTAAGTCAATGAACGCCACGTAGAGGGGCATTCCCTGTTCTCTGCGCTTTTCCTGGAGCTGGCGTACTGAGAAAATCATATCGATGGTGGATCTTCCTGCTCTGAATGCGCACTGGGATTCTGGGTAGACACGTGAGGCAGGTTTCTGAAGTCTGATTAGTAGGACCCGAGCGAAGGCCTTCCCCACAATGCTCAATAATGATATGCCCCTATAGTCGCCTTTGTGTTTGTACAAGGTGACTATTGTAGCATCCCGCATTTCTTGAGGGACTCTTCCTTCATTCCAGCAGAGACAGAGCAGTTGATGTAGGTGCTGTAGTAAGGCGGGCTTCGCACACTTGATCACTTCTGGCTTTATGCTGTCACATTCTGGTGCCTTGCCGCAAGAGAGGGAGTCAATAGCTTTGCTCAGGTCCTCGATTGTGGGCTCGTTGTCGAGCTCCTCCGTCATAGGCAAGTCCCTGATGCCGTTGAGAGCAGCATTAGTAACGACTGTTTCTCGGGAGTACAGTTCTGAATAATGTTCAACCCATAGCTCCATCTGTTTATCCCGGTCTGTGAGCATCTCTCCTGATGTGGATTTCAGTGGAGCCATCTTCCTTACAGTGGGGCCAACAGCTTTCTTGATGCCATCGTACATGCCGCGTACGTTTCCGCAGTCGGCTGAGTTTTGGATACTCTCGCACAGTTTCAGCCAGTAGTAATTTGCACAGCGTCTTGCTGTGCGTTGTGCGATGCTCCGTGCAAATCTGAGAGACGACAGAGTCTTCTCGCATGGATTGTGTTTGTATGCAAGTAGGGCTTCTCGTATGGTATCAATGACGGGTACCATAACATGTAGGTTAGCATTGCACCAATCTTGGTTTGGTCTTTCTCTCTTGCCAAATGCAGTTATCGCTGCACTGTAGATGGTATTACTGAGAGTGTTCCACCTTGCTGTGGCGTCCTGATCCGGAAAGTCCTGAAGGGTCCGCTCAAGGGAGGCTACAAAATGCTCTCTTCGTTGGGAGTCTGCAGTTCTAGCAAACTTGATGCGAGTGCGACCTGTGGGCTTGGAGCGGTGCAGCTTACGTGGAGAGAATCTCACTTTACTTCACACCATGGCATGGTCTGTATCACAATCTGCACTGTGGTATAACAATACAAGATTTGCCATCCAAGCCAAAGGCCCAGATGGCAAGTGGACAAGGAAGCCATTGGCTTATCGAGAGTCCATTTATATGATGATCTTGACATCATATAAATCTACGTGTTGCTAGGATATTGTTCAGAGCAGAGCGTCTGGCGATGACGGGGTCTAGTTGATGTCATGTATGAGACCATGGATGCTTCCACGACACTTTGTGCTGATGCTTTGACTGGAAGAAGGTGTTGGTGATGCAAAGACCATGAAATGAGCATAGCTCCAATAATCTTTGTCCGTTGTCGTTCATCCTCCCAGTGCCGTGGTGTCCAATGCAGGACGGCTATGATTGATAGTCTGAGCCTACTCTGGTCGCCAAGAAGGATGAGCGGCTCAACTTTTGGAATCTTGCCAATCAGGCTGTCAAGATTATCATATAAATGGTCCTTGATATCTTCAGAAGCCTCCAATGTAGGGGCGTAGATGCTGAAGATGTGGACAAACCCTGCAGCAGTGGCGAGACGGATAGATATAATGCGCTCAGTGCCACCAGTGGGAGGCTCCACAGTATCAAGGATAGACAGCAAAACCAACCAGGTACAAGCGGGGTTCCTCTGGCTCCTTCCCTTTCCAGAAGAAGGCGAAGTTCTCTTCGTTGAGACATCCGCTGGAGGCAAGTCTGGTTTCCTGGAGAGCCGCGATGCTGACATCGAGTCTGGTTATCTCCCTATCGATAATAGTTGTTTTCCTGCTGTCATTGACCTGTTGCAGGTTATCTGAGATACCGGGACACATGGTCCGTACATTCCAGCTTGCGTTTGGCACCAGCTTGGCTGCAGGAGCTGCCGGAAAAGTGACAACGTGATCACCGGACCGTCTTCGGGGCTCCACTCCGGATTTTTGTACGGTTTACTCCCCTAGCCTTTCCCATGAGAGGCAGCGGAGGTTTGAAATAAGAGTTTAACTTTTCCTAGACGGGCGACCAGTCAAGGTTAACGAGCCCCATCTGCCCGATATATATATATATATATATATATATATATATATATATATATATATATATATATATATATATATATATATATATATATATATATATATATATATATATATATATATATATAATATAACGATACTCTCAATTTAGTAATTTAGAATATCTCAGCAATCAATTGCTGACTTATTGATCAGCATGTTATTCCAAAATGTCTACAAATTTCCAATGTATATGTCCCTTGTTAAAATATGAAATTGTGGAATTATACATTCGGGGTTGCGATTTACCCCATCAGCGTGTAAGGCATATGCAGACAGTGTTATACAAGCACATGCACACGCACACGCACACGCACACGCACACGCACACGCACACGCACACGCACACGCACACGCACACGCACACGCACACGCACACGCACACGCACACGCACACGCACACACACACACACACACACACACTCACACATAGGTCAGGTTATGTTCTTTCATTTCTCACTCCACCTTCCTTCTCCAGGTTTCTTTCGGTTTTCCTCTCACCCGTTTTCCATCTGGTGTCCATCTGAGAGCAGTCCAGACTATTGCTGTGCGCGGTATTCTCAAGACGGGGTTAATTCACTGTCATTTGCGTCGTTTGTGTTTATCTGTTGATTTTCTTATGTGCAGTTCTGCATTGGAGATGGTGTTATGCCGAATATCTAGAATATTTTGCGAAGGCATCTGTTCTGAAAGACTTCCAGTCTGTGGTTGATAATCAATGTAATTTTTCAGGCTTGTGATCCTCAAAGAGAGGATACTAAGAACATTTATCTTGAAAAGGAGTATTTTCGTTTTCTGACAAATATTTCCAGATGTTTCCGAGTGCAGCTGACGCTTGGCCAGCTTTTGACAGTCTTGCGCGCATTTCTCTTTCAGAATTTCCACCAGCAGTCATCTTGGATCCCAGGTGCATGTAGTTTTATTGTTCCGTTTGTCCTGGCATTCATCCTCATATGCTTGGTCTTTGTTATGCTGACTTTGAGTTCAATGTTTTGTGCGGTAGTAGAAAGCTCTTCTGTCTTTGACTGCATGTCCGAGAAGGGGCTGGATGTTAGGCAGATGCCATCTTCCAAGTCCAGAAGCTCTAGCTGAGTTATCAGCGTCCATCTAATCCCTCTCCTGTCTGCACTTTCTACTTTTCGCATGATCCAGTCCATGCTCAGCATAAACATGGTGAAATAAATGGTGAGAGGATGCAACCTTGCTTTACACCTATTTTTATTGTATGTATCTGTCAGACTGTTGCTGCGTATCACTTATGCTGAAAAATATCTGTATACAGCATATTGATGATGTAGACAAGCTTCTCATGATGCGCCATAAGGACTCCCGATGAAGGCTGTCAAAAGCCTTTTCAAAGTCTGTGCAATAGAGAGTGAGTGATATAAGGGTGACACCTCTCTAATTGTTGCAGTTGAATAAGACTACTTTTTTGGTAATTGTCCTATCAGCCCCATTTTTCAGTCTGCCAACAGTATGTTTTCAGTTTCCCAGATGTCACTGAAGATCTGTGTCAGAAGTCTGGGTGTGACTGTATCTTCAAACTTCAACATCTGAGCTGTCACTCCACCAGAGCCTGGGGCCTTTCCCCTCTTCAACACCTTGATGGCCATTTTCACCTCTTCAAGTGTTGGTTGGTCTGTGTTCACATCCACGTCTTCCTCAGCTTCATGTATATGAGTTGTCTCTGTTGGCTCCGGTCTGTTTAAGGTGATCCGGAAGTGTTGTTTCCAACACTCCAATTTCCTTCTTTCACTTGAGACGAGGTTTCCATTTGTATCATTGACTGGTACATCATTGTTTTTCAATCCACCGCTGAGTGGTTTTGTGATCCCGTAGAGAGTCTCAAGGTCCAGTTCTGCAAGTTCCTCCATGAAATATTTCTGTTATGCTTTACCATCCTCTTTACCTTTCTGTTCAGCTCGGCATATCTATTTTTCAGTCTGTCCTTCAGCCTTTGTGATCTGGTTGCATTAATTTTCTGTTTGGTCTCTTTCATTTCTGAAACCTTTGTCCAAGTGATTGAAGTTGGCAATGTTAATTTCTTGTTCTTCCTCCAAGTCGCTAAATCAATTTCTAGTAGAAATGCAGTCTTGACCTCGTCGTTCTTCAGCCTCAGCTTTAGGGTTACTGTTCCTGTGACTAGGTTGTGATCGCTAGCCACATCTTCTTGTCCTTACATCCTGCAGTGAACTCCTCCATTTCTTGTTGAAAAGAACTTGGTCTCTCGGCCTAGTGCTGGCTCCAACCGGTGAAGTCCAAGTTTTCTTGTGGATTTCTTTATGATGAAAAATAGTCCCCCCGATGATTACTTTGTATTCTTCGCATAGTTTGCAGAGGCGCTGTCCATTGTCGTTCATGATTCCACACCCGTGTGTGCCCATGTTGCTCTCTCTGGCTGTGTTGTCATTGCCCACCCTGGCATAACAGTCGACTATCACCAACAGCATGCCATGAGCCGGTACCCTGTGTATCGCTTCTTGGTCGTAAAAAGCCTCCTTGTCCTCTTTTTCTGCGTCTTCAATATGGACATAACACGATATGATAGTGAGCTTGGTGTATTTTGAGTTAAATCTAGCTCTTAGATGTCTTGCTCCCATGGGTTTCCACTGTGCTTCGGTATATTATGGCTACTCCTTATGTATGCTGATTGTCGGTTCTCTCTGAGCAGATTAAGGTATGGGATGATGCAAGATGTCTTTTCACCTGTTCTTGTCCACGTTGCTTCACTGACTCCAAGAAAGTTGTAGTTGTCGAACTACTTCACTACCCGAGCCAGCTTGCCGGTCTGGCACAAGGTACGTACGTTCCAGCAGGCAATTCTCATCTTCTTCTTCGGTTTCAGTATATCCACTATCGGTCTGTCAGGTTCCTTTTGGGTTTGGCTGGCATCCTTCCAGCTTTATGGCTTGCGTCATACCTGTTACTGTTGTTGTTTGATATCCGGTATTGGTTTATGTAACATGTTTTTTTACAGGATGGGGTTGTTAGCCCTATGCCCAACCTTCCCCCTTTACCCGGGCTTGGGACCGGCAAGGAACCCAAACAGAGGCAATCTAGGCAGGGTTAATGCACATGTATATGCTACATATATATGATTTTGATGTAAATAAAGTTATATATATATATATATATATATATATATATAAATCTAACTACATACATACTTAATCGTTGTTGACATAACATTGTTGACATGACATAACATTTATTTTGTTTATCTGGTATATATATATATATATATATATATATATATATATATATATATATATATATATATATATATATATATATATATATTATGATCTATTATTCTGTATTTGTCTGTTTGTGTGCATGCGCGTGTGCGTGTGCGCATGCGCGTGCGTGTGCGCGTGCGCCTGTTTGTGCGTGTTTTTCTTACTTCACAAGAGACACTTGAAGATTAGTAACTGTACGCAACTTGAGTGTGTGTGGGTTGCATCCAGTTATTGTTTCTGTGTAGTGGAAACTGACCATGCTGTGGGTACCGAAGAAAATGTCCCATATGGTGACATATTATGACATCCGACTAAATGATGCTACTTGTCAAAACGTTGACACTGCAGTGTTAATTGTTTGATGATAAATATATATCATAAATGAACATAGAACATATCATCCATATGTTAATATTTTGTAATAATAATAATAATAATGCATCATTTATCTACATAAACATATATACGATACATAAGACGAATTACAATGCTAAAACATGTATATATTAATTTTATATAATATAATATATATTAAGACTTTAAAGCATTAAAGTAAACACCGTCTGTGCGTGTCCTGCATACAAGATACAGTGCGTAGTATGAAGCGAGCGCCGCCTCATTCTTTCTGTTACGTGAGTTTTATGTGTACGCGTGATATGTGGACAAGACGTGGCCAATACCGTGTCGCAATTTAAATTTAATAATAAATTTAAATAATTTAAATAACTTAAGATAGTTAACAGACACACACTAACCGATTCACATATGTATTCCGTTATCTACCCCTGCACAGTGTCGAAAAATGTAGTCCAAATATATGCGACAAATACTTTATTGGGTGTACGTTTATCGTGATTATCGTGTCTGTGATATTTCCGTAGCTGAAAACGTAATAATGTTATATTGATGCACGATTCTTGTCAAGTAACGTTAGTGATACACGTATAACAATGATTGCATACACGAAATACGTGTTTATTCAGTGTGTTTATTGCATTTTAGTAATGTTCAAAATACCCTAGATGAGTTAACTAATCAGTGGCCTTTCGTTACAACTGCCTAAGTGCGTTGGAGGCCAGCCTTATGTATGATTTCAGTGATTCCACTAGATACATTCCTTGAGTATTCACAAAGTAGTTGTATATGGAACCACAATCAACACTGGTTGGTCGGAATGCGCCACCGTATGCCAATATAAAACCGCGGTTATTTGTGATAATTAGGTGGGGGTTCTTTTCATTAAACGTCTGCCAAACTGATGCTTCTTTCAATATTGCGCATAGGCATAGAGGGAAATCACACGGATGCTGAAAAGTATGATGATTGCGACAGTTTGTTTCCCTAGTTATCAATAAATCACTGTACAACCCCATATCAATATAAAACATTATGAATTTATAGCACGCAGCAATTACACAAGAGCCCGTAAAATTACCAAGTAGGCGGAGCTTAACATGTAAACATCTACTGCGCATGACTCGAGCCTGCCAACCTCCTCTGGTCAGATTTGTAGACAGTGCATCTATTATACTACACATTAGCAGTACAACTACGTTTGCAAGGTGGTGAACCGTAGCCGAAACATTCCTTTGTCAGAACTCTCCCGTTACCAATATTTACTTTTAGTAAAGATATGTGTGTGACATGAAGTGAAAGTTGGGTGTTGGCCGTAAAAAAATTGGTGGGAGGTTGGCCTAAAAATAAGTGATATTGGTTGGAGGTGGGCTCTAAGCATAGTGGGAAGTGGGGTGTTGGCAACAGGTGGGAGATGGGAGGTTGGCCTCCAAAAACAGACAGGCGATGGGAGGTCTAGAGTCCTGCCATCTCACCCCCTAAGAAAATGTATAATTCTATTCCATGGTAAATACCATGTTGTTTTGGGAAACCATGGTAAAATACCATGATGTTTTGAATAAAGGTAAGCCATTGTATACCATGCTATTGCCATGCACAATCTACGAAAAAGCAGGGTCTACCGCAGTTTACCGTGTAATGTCATGGTATACCATGGTATATCATGCAATGCCATGTAACACCACCAAATACCAAAGGGGAAGGCAATGCTACTCGGGTGTATAATCACACGCGATGATGTATTTGGTTGGATATTGCTCGGGGCGTTTTTTGTGTGTGTGTGGCAGTTTCTAATGTAGGGATCAGGTGTGTCACTACAATAGCGACCGTCAACACCCACCCTCCCAGACGACCGCTATTTATAAGTCAACAAACGGCAACCTAAATGAGTCATTGAGGCTAGCATATTCGATATAACAAAACTAGTGCGACGTTGGTAACGCACACACCTCGGAAAACATACAGGAACAAGGAAACGCCACCGAGACATATAGACTCACACGGAGAATGTAGCCTCTGCTGGTAGTACTGCTGTATGTTCCTAGGTAAGAACAAAAATAAACTGAATTACGTAAAGGCCGATCACGTCAACCCGCACGAAGTCAAAATGCCATTTCGTGGCGCACTTGAATATTCATACCGTCCTGGAAAGACACGACAAGTGTCAATGGAAAAATCATGCGAATTAGACCATTTATTAAAATGTGTTCATCACGTCACTCCCAAGTCACAACGTTATTTAAATTCATCCGCGTTAAAGTTCGACGACACGTATGTAAAAGTACACATGTAATATGAAGCACATTGGAAAATAGATGATTTCGCAAAATTCATGATTACTGAGGGTATGCAGTTGAATACTGGTTAGGAGAATGTCCGCATCGAAGCGGGGATAGTTGGTCCATAAAAGGGAGGATTAGTTGAACAGTGATCAATGAACGAAGAGGAGTGTTGTTTTACTTGAAAATACATTATATTTCCGTTGAAATTGGGAGATTGGGACAACGCATAGCTTCAGTACTAGCCTTGGTTTGATTTTGTTAACTTAACTTTATTGTACCCGTTTTATATAGTATAAGGACTTCGTAAATTATACATTACACGGCTCCACTTACCCATATCAAGTGCAAGTTGAGTCAGCTTACCACCAGTTCGAATTAGCTACATATTATTATACATGCCTTGTATACAGTGTTTGTGTGTGTGTGTGTGTTTGCTTGCGTGCCTGTGCGTGCTTGCATGCGTGTGTTCGTGCGTGTGTGTACGTGCGTGCGTGTGTGGTGTGTGTATTTGTGTGTGTGTGTGGTGTGTGTGCGTGCGTGTGTAAATATATAACACGTTCCTAATTAAATGTGTAATGAAATACACATTTGCGCAGTGATGCGTTTTATAGAGTATTACAATTTATAGACTTAGACACAATTTAACAAGATTGCCATCCAAGGCAAAGGCCCAGATGGCAAGTGGACAAGGAAGCCATTGGGTTATCGAGAGTCCAAACTTTTTTCATCAGTGAAACCCGCCCTTCTGATATATGTGGCAATTGTCGTATTTCAGTTCTTTGCTACACAGCAGAATACGAACTGCAATGATAAATTTAAGGCTGCAGAACATCATATGTCGTGTTAGATATATCCACTTGTATTTCTTGGGATTCCAATGCACCCATACGTATAATATAAACATAACCAGCAGATGTTTATATGATAATATTGTCTAAATGTGGCGATATCCGGCGAAGTCTCAACCATGGCACACGCAAAAAACCATGCAACGAAGGAAACCAAAAAGCAGTGAATAAAACATGAACATTGAACCCATATTAACCTTCGTGTTATAAAAGTACTGTCTTCAACTCACCTAAAAAACCACCTCCCGCATATTTTTTGGGCCATCCTCCCAATTCCTGGCCAATGGAACTAGCTGAAGGTTTAGCTGATGAATATCCCCGCAAGCGATTGTGTAAATGCGACCAACGTCAATATGTTTTTTAAAAAGGTTGACACATATCTCAGGAGGGCGGGTTACACATAAATGGAACAATGTTGGACTCTCGATGAGTCAACGACTTCCTTGTCTTCTTGCCATATGGACCTTCGCCATGGATAGCAATCTTTTAAAATCTTACATATTGTCGCTGTTCCTAAGGTCAACCTTAATCCGATATGCCGACAAGCCGTTTAGTGTGTGCAGGTCCTTCCGTTTGGAACCCTCACTTAAACTGCATATGGAAAGATATTATGGACGTTTTAGGAGTGGACTTCAGACTTTTCTCTTCCATCAAGCCTTTTCGTAATTTTATATATACGTTGGACGATGCACTATTGTAGGAGGACGACAGACTATGGTAATGTTTCCAAATTTTCTTCAATCATTTATTGTATGTATTGATCTAGATTTTCCACTTGTATATATATATAAACACCCATTAATCAATGTTTAGAGAGATGCGGTGTCAAAATAAATTTGATTTGTTTTATATATATGTACGCACGCACGCACACACGCACAACACACATGCATGCACGCATATTAACAGTCAAAGTTAGAGTCAAAATAAAACAAAGGAAAACGTTCACCATCAATGGATGGCAGTCTTTATTCTTGTAAGCACAAAAAACAACCAAACCAGTCCTATAATAAACTGAACAATAAGCATCGCCAACAAATAACTACTGATATAAATAATGTCATAGTAATTTGCTGATTACTCTCAACACAACTACAATATCTTCATCTCTACAGTACATTTACTGCATGCAAGATGCATATGGGCATTGCGATATTGTAAGATAACGTATACCTTAATGCCAAATAAAACTACTCAAATTCATACACTATGTATCTAAACAACGTTTCAAATGAGACAGTGTACATGTTATCTAATACAATAGTAACATTTTATTCAAACATGTAATTTAGATTTTTCTCTACATTGCAATAAATTCCAGCCACACTTTCAACAGCAGATTATTTTTTTAAGTTAACATTATTCAGTCAGCAGCTGCTAAAATCGCACATATCTAATTTGATTATGGCACAGTAATTATACTCGTTAACCTGCAACAGTAGTATTCCGTAGATACTGACTCGTCAAGCAATATATTTGTAAGCGCGTTTTCTTTACAAACAATGGGCAGATTCAGAACGCCAAACTACACATTGTAATTCCGTTGTTAAACTGCGACGTTTCTACGCCTAGCATGCATGGATAAATGTTGACACAGAAAGCAACTTGCCTAGCTTCGTTATGCGACACAAGAAGGAGTACGATGTGGGTAATACAGTACATATTAGATTAATCGACTGAAATATTTCTCTTCCGAGTCCGCGCGATGGTGTTAGAAGGGAATTGCTTCGTATTTGGCTAACACGCCCTAAAACAACCACACTAAGTCTAAGCTAACACATTTATTTGAGAACGCATTTATTTGCGAGAACTTGCAAACACGTTAAACAGTTGGTCCTACATATTACAAAACATGAAACGTTCTTTCGTATAATGCTATTATAAGCTATGTAAATATGTTGTGAAATATGTCATTGTGTACTTACAACGTTCACTTGTTTGCATGTTATTTGAAACAGAACAGATGCAGACGAATCCAGCTGCAAGTTCTAAAGCAATACGTGCCATTATTTTGTCGGTCGTTTCGTTACGATATACAAGTTAATGGACTACAAGTATGAATGTGCTGAGCAACTTACTTGTGGCGTTTGGGGCGTGTACCGTGCACGTGTGCACAGCAACTTATAGACGTAAACGTTATAGGTTTGGCGTGTACTCCATTCATATAATTTAGCAATTCGTTAATGTGAACCATGCAAATGGGATGTTTAATTTAAGTTGAACTAACAATTACTATTACTACTAAAGTATGCACAAGATAGGATATATTCGTGAAATAACATTACAATTTGTCTCACATGTTAACAACTACACGCAAACGTGTCTTGGCTAAGAATTTACTAGAATGTGATTAAGTACTCTGGGTAGGCCTGATTGTCTAGGAATACGACAAAGATGCCAGGTGTGGAAACATTGTCTACCACTGTGTCAAAGGGGAAACCAGGTGTTGCTGGATTTTCTGGTGGAATTAGAACTCTGGAGTTGCCTTGTGTGTACTCTCCGGTTAACACTCGTGCCTGATAGACATGTTTCCAACCGTTGGCATCTGGAGTGGCATATGTGTTGCTTGCCGAGTAGCTTGAGTCAGTAGCAAAATATACTCCTTTGCTGTAAAATGAAGATGACAAATATGCATAATAAATATAGATTGGAATAATGTTATGAAGAACAAAACAACAATATAATGATGGCACCGTTTAAAAAATTAAACTGAGAGCAGAATTATCCGATTTATTCCCTTGAAAACAAAAACTATGGAAACGGCCCAGAAAAAAACACTTGTCAAAAGCAGTTACTAGAAAATCATACACAAGCAAACAAGGTGGAAGGTTTACAGCCGAACTGGAAATGACGAAGACTACACACATTACAAAGACACTCTTCATGCAGCTTAGACTGAGAAATCTAAAATCCTAAAGCAACTATGAAAACATAACATGTTCCATAACAAATTACAGGAAGAATCGTTCTGCATATGAAAGGAGTATACAGTTCGCGATAAGTTTGGACCACTAGAAGACAGTGCTGGACATATACTGTGAAAGAAATTTTTAATGGTGAAATACCTAAATGGGTATTTCAATGCTGTTTAGGTACTACCATAGAAAAAGGACTTGGTTTGAATTAACAATTAATGCTGACATGATAGTTTCATAGCAATGTGGGTTTGCATTTTCAAATAGTAATCAAATTATTGGGTTGATAGCTCCACACCAAAGACAATTTTAAATGGACAAAAATAAAACAACAAACAGGAAAACTAAATAAATTGCTAAATAAAGACAGGATTTATGTCACTTGTATGATGAACTATATCATCTCACGTTCTCAGTGGCTATTATTATAACAACGAACCCATATTTGTAGAGAACTGGACACATACAAAAACTGCCTACACCTCCATTTTTAAATCTGATTGTACGGCAGTTGCACACTAACCATTTCTGCCACAGTAGCTACGATTGAAACCACCGTGGTTGATGCTCCTGGTGGCATCAGCACTTGTTCCGTGCCAGAGACTACGTTCAATGGCTGTAGGTTGCTTGCTACGTTTCTCCAACTCATCCTTGCGAAGCACATACTGACGGTACAGGCTTGGATTCTGAACTCTCTCAATCTAAAATCGAAATCAGTGTACCACATGATAGTGACAATAAGCATATACTGATTGATGTTGCTGTAAGCTGTTTGACTGTTTATTATAGATCTACGTTAAATTGATGGTATGTAGTACTAAATCATAGGATGGTATCTTACAGGAACAAAGAGAACATTATCACGTGCAGTTGTACATTATATTACCACAGGAATACAAATTGGGCCACAGTCCAATGTAATCATGATCTCCGCATTGCACCAATGTTGGACATGCATCTATTAGGTTTGAACAGTACTTTGATTATAAACGTTACTTTGGTGATGTATAGCACATTCTAACATTTAATTAAAAATTGAAACAAAATACAGTTATAAAACTTGGTACATAGGAATACATGCAGATACATTATACAATACAAGAAAATGCATCGCACGCAAAATAATACTAATTATTCAGCTGACAGGAACTGGATCTGACACGTTAATATTCTCATAAGCAAAACACAATTTTCATATGACTGAAATTATATGGATGCATAATCTTATCCAATTGCCAAATATAAGACCAGGTGTTTACAAATATATGTTCATCTGGTAGGCGAATATTGCCAGACTAAACGCACGGAATAAAGATGCTGTATATTCAACAATGTTTTCCTAGTAAACCAATAGTGTGACATTCTTGGTGAAGTTGCAAATTGTTGTTTTATTAACAATTATAAGGGGCATATACCCAAAACTTGTGTTTTTTAACATGCACGGTGCTTTGTATTTAAATTAATGTGTTTACCTTTTTGACTCCGCGGACACTTGCCGGTGCTGTGCTCAAGAACATGGTCTCGACGTTCTTGTATTCTTGACTGGTGAATCGCAGCCGCTCCAGCTTAACATGGTCATCACCGTCCATCGGCGACCAGTTTGAAGGTAATTCGATTCTACCTAAAACTATAATGCACACACCTATGCTGTCATGAAGTGTAGAACATGTGTGTAAATATGTGTAGGTAAGTACAAATGTATATTGACGCCGCTGCGTCCTCACTCAATGTTTTGCTCTGAACTTCGCCAGAGACTACTTCTGACTTATTTGTATACAACTATGTTTCCATTGTAAAACTCTTCAGCCAGGTGTGTATGCATATGTCCAAGGTGAATGGAAAACAATATAGTATATTACAATACCCTGCCGCAACACAGGGTTAAGTTGGATTACCTTAATTAGGAGGAGATATGTGCAAGAACTGAATGGTAAACGTGTGTTGGCAGTGCACTGAAATCCATTTTGTTATGTTATTCCAATTAGTTTGTTCACCTATCAATCACAGTTCGTCATTCCAAATAGAGAAAAACAAAAATAGCGCAACAAAACAATATTATATTTTATCTATAGACATCATGGAATAGAAAGATGGAAATTGGAACAACACAAATATCATACATGTATTAGTTTAATAAACGTAAACATACATTACAATAACTTCAGTCAGATCAACTACGGCATATTCAGCCATTTATGTCTAGCAATACACATTTACTGGAATAACTGGCGACCATGACGCCAGCTATTTGGACTTTCATTTGGCGAACATCAGTTTATCAAAGAATAGTCAATTGAGAATAGCCCAGTAAAGTTTCATGCCTGTGTCACTGTTTCAACAATTCCTCTAAATTGGCTCTTCACTGCCTAATACGGGCGAAACAAGAACCATTAACGTACGCTGATTGGAGTTGATTGAAAGGTATTCGTGTCATCATCTTAAAGTATCCACAGCATGATTTTACACAAATGTATTTACCACCAATTTCTTCTCGCTCAACAGCCACTCCAGTGCGATTTTGGTATGTCGTCTCTTTCATGGTGTTGAATGTTACACGGTACATTTCCCCAGTGTCTTCCTTCCATTCAAAATTACCTTTCTTGGATTGGAAAGCATTTTCCAGCAAACCATTGAGTTTCTCAGGGTATGTTGTGAAGCCGTCTCCATTGGCGAATTTCCAGTGAACCTTCAGCATATTAGATTTAATCACTTTAGTCCGATTTTTAACATACTCATACAGAGAAACATATTCGTAAATCGTAACTAACATGTAGATAATTAATCACAATATATATTAACTAAGATGGTGATGCACTGTGACAATATATTTTAAAGCGGTGCATACACCCACTGTACTGATCAGTTGATATTCGCACAATAAAAGTCATTTAAGAAGGAAACACTGTCTTATCGCTGGCAAATGTGTTGTACCTGTTTTGCATACATTGATGCAAGAGTTTCTGCCTTGTCATCGTCTTCCATTTGTCTGAATATGTTGACAATACCAGCTTGTGCTTGGCTCGTTTCAACTGGTCTTCCTTGGATGTTGATACTCACATCCGATGTGGTGTTCTGAATGGTTATTTTCACATCAAGATCGTCCTCTAGTGCTCTCATCTGATTTACCTGAATGGATATTTTGTAAACAGGATTATCAATCTATTACGTTTCGTTACATTAAGTCTGCCAATTATATACAACACAATCACACACAAATTAAATACCAATATTTTAAAGATACAACGAAAAACTTCAATGTGTCTTAAAAATACATATTTTAATCAATGCATCTTGTCAATTATAGCATATGTATGCCAAGCATTGTTAACATACGCTAAAATCGACACAAAGAGCACTGAAAAGATAATTGTTTGGAAAAGACTGGTACAATCACACCTGGCTTCACCAAAAGGAGCAAGGTTTAATATTAAATAAAATATAACATAAAATCAATGCAGATCACGTATTGAAAATGCAAGACAATAGATGGACCATTAGAACAAATGAACCATAACATTAAAGAGGAAGAAAAGAACAACAGAGACGTCGGCCAGGAGCTCCCTCCAGTTCTTCTCCAGTTTGTGGCAATCAATCGCCACCCATAGCGAATTCAGTAGTCTGTCGAAGGCCGTGTAAAGCGGCCGACATTTTCGGAACGACCACCAAACAATTGTTTGTTCAAAGGTAATTATGTCAGCTAATTATGTCAACTTTAAATGCTATACAGTATAACAAGTGCAATATTTATGCATGCCAAACAATAACATGAATAACACATCTATGGAAGCTAAATAACTGAACACAGTTGTAATCCATCGAATGTAATGTAACGATTCAGTCATTTATATATCAATGCATAATTTCGCATGAACATGCATATACATGCTGGTACATTATATGTACACGTGGCGTCTTATTTTCTATCAATATGAAATCAACAATCGTGTAGTCAGTATATGACACAAAACAGTTATGTGATATATCATTCAGTTCAGCAAACCATATCGACTTTAAATTCAATACTTCTACAATCGTAATCAAATATTAGTTTTTTATTCTTTAACATGGGCTGAACATGAAATTCCCCTGTTAAAAATCTTCTTTCCCTCAATGTGTTTGAACTCGCCAAGCATGGAATAACACAGTCATGTTAGATGCGCATTCACCTCTGTTCTAGTCAGTTTTGAAATGGAAGCTTGGTCTTTTTCGCCACTGAGGACGATCTCTTTAAATTCGTCGTCACACAGCCGTTGCATGTCCTTCTTGGCTCTAGTAATGTCATCAGGTGATTTGCCAAATATGTTGAAGGTAATATGCTGTCGGATAGAGTGACTCTCTTCGTCTGTCCTGCCATCACTGTGGAAATACTCTAGAAAGTAAAATGGAAGCCCTATTGTAATGATATATAATATTATGATGGTACGATACCACGATTCCTCCGCTGAACATTAGAGTAATGCTTTATGTGAAAACTAAGCTGGGACACTTCAAGGCGGCAATGTAATAGCGGTACGCTAATCTAATGCTGTCCGGTATATTAGGTTACACGTGACAAAATAAGAAATAAAGTAACATCTTTAGCCAAACACATTTGCATTGCTATATTGTTTTCTGTATTCTCAATATTACACTACCTACATTCTATATTTCGTATGACAAAAGCTAGTAGTGACATGTAGTGAAAGAGCATCTCTCCAATTTAGTGATAACATCGTCAAGATGGGCATTGCTACCAACTGACCTTTCACACGACCAATCATAGATGAAAACCATCCCTTCTTTACACTGGCCTTCTTGGAGGCACATTTCCTGAAGGACTGCACCATTGATTGTTGGAAGATGACGATCTTCACCAGTTTCACAGATGATGCAGGTTTCTGTTGTGTGAAACGTTCGATTGCGTCCAACATTGCGTTTGCCATTGTACTGGGATTGTTGGTAATAACACCTACAACAATTCATGTTCATCCCATATTTCTATTCATATTCTACTTTATGAATAGTGTGTAAGCGTGTGTGTGTGTGTGTGTGTGTGTGTGTGTGTGTGTGTGTGTGTGTGTGTGTGTGTGTGTGTTTGTGTGTGTGTGTGTGTGTGTGTGTGTGTGTGTGTGTCTGTGTGTGTGTGTGTGTGTGTGTGTGTATGTGTGTGTGAAACATAAAACATGTATGGAAGCTAAATAACTGGAAACAAACATAGCTGTAATCCATCTAATGTAATGCCAACATTCCGTCATTTATATATAAATGCATAATTGCGCATGAACATGCATATACGTATTGGTACATTATATGTACACGTGGCGTCTTATTTTCTTTCAGTATGAAATCAACAATCCTGTAGTCAGTATATAACACAAAGCAGTTCTGTGATGTATCTTTCAGTTCAGCAAAAAATATATTGTTCTTATATGAATATAAGAGCAACAAATAATATGTGTTTCCGTCTGTACGAATAGATATGGTGAGCTGAGAAGAAACAAAAGTCAACAGAATCATGCATGACATTGCAATTATAGCAGTTATTTAAGAATACTTGCAATTATCAAATCAAATCAAATCAAGTTTATTTAGACACCGCATATCTCTAAAAATAGAATCAGGGGTGTTTACAATAAAAATAAATAAGTAAAATAAATTAATAAAATAGATTACATTAGTGAATATAATTTGAGGAATCAGACTGTTTGGTTGACTACATCACTGCTACATATGGATTGTGTATTGTGACATTCACGATGACAACATAACATGTGTATATTACGAACGAATATGTTTAATGAAAGTAGGAGACTTACAATACTGCATATTGATCATGACCGAATTTTCGTCTAACTGGAGCAATGAGTGAACGTACCTGTGCCAAGTGCAGGGAATGCAACGGACTCAATTTGAAGGGAATCTGCTGCGATCAGAACGTTTTGGATAACGTTTGTCCAGTCCGATACTTTCTCTTGATGAGCATTTAGGTGGATTATGTGGGAACATGGAAGTTTACCAGCATTCGTGACGGCGGTCCCATTGGAACCAGTTTTCCCTGCAATGTAACATACATATTCCTGTATAAATATGCCAAACATATTGTTTTATCTATGTGTAACACGCCCTTCTGAGATATGTGTCAACCTTGTTTGAAGCATATCATGCACAATATGTAGATAATTTATTCCATTCATTTATTGTCCTTTGTGAGAATGAATACTTTCTGATGTTCAATCTACACAGACACTCTACTATTTTTTATCTTTAGTGAGAAAACATAGCTCTTTCAATATTTTCGCATCCATTCAATATCTTAAAAAAACTTAATTTAACCTTCATGTCTCTAGAGTTGCTAAACCACTTTCTTTTAGGAAAAAATTGATTTGCTCTCCTCTGGATTCATTCGTATCTATATTCTTCTTACGATATGGTCTCCAAGCTTGTATAGAGCATTCTTTATGAGGCCTATCTATTGCTTTATGCAAATTTGATTACCCATTGATGCTGCAAAAATATATACACAAAATATGGGAATCATACCTCATAGGTTTTTCGTTATGTGTTGTGTTTCTCCTAATCAACCCAATAATGTGTTAACCCTTTGTAACTGCAATACCACAATGCCCTAAAACTTTCATATCAGCACTTGTTACGCCTAAGTAATTTTCTAGTATGGTAATATCTAGAACAGTATCTCCATTTCATAGTTTAAATCCAAGTCTCCATGTCCTATGTGTAGGCATCTACATATCCAAAAAAATTAATAACATCTGCTATTGTTCAGACCGTTTATACTAATGTATCTAGATCGCTTTGTAAATGTTGTTTACCTCCATCATTTTTAACCTTTGTAAACAGTTATGTTTGTCAAATCACACTGGCAAAGCTCAGGTAAATCATGTAAATGGTACAACAGTGGTAAAGTTACATATTTAAAGTTGCCTACTATGCACTAATAAAACCAGCTAATTCTGCCACATTTGTATTATAAGATGACCGTAGATTAAACCCGATTCCTTACCAAGCCTCTTGCATTCCTCAACAATTGTCGGACCACCAGCTTTAACTATGGCTTTGGAAGTAGCCCCTGTAAAAAAACGGTCGAGTTCAAAAGGATGTCATTTAAGATAAGAATGTTTCTGCCATAGACGTTATACGATTTTAATTAAAGGTGATTGTACAAATTAATCCTCACATAGGTTGTGCAATAAGTATGAATAGCTGAAAGTTGGGGTAACTATTATTAAGTGGATAACGCAATGAATAGCTGAACGCAATGAATAGCTGAAAGTTGGAGTAATTATTATTAAGTGGATAACGCAATATAATATCAGTCGTATATAAACTGTTATTAAAGTCATCAAACGAATCAAAGCCAGATTGAGTAGTTGGAGTAACTATTATTAAGTGGATAACGCAATGAATAGCTGAAAGTTGGAGTAACTATTATTAAATGGATAACGCAATAGAATATCAGTCGTATATAAACTGTTATTAAAGCCAT
>BSQZ01000095.1:328366-438366 GCA_033239005.1 Lamellibrachia satsuma | reverse complement strand
CTGACCTATATTTGTAAAATAGTTATTGAATTGATTTGCAATATCCGTTTTATTTGTTATATTAATGCCATTATTTTTTTGTTGATTTGTTTGCATTGTTTTTGGAAAGAATTTCATTTATGTTTGTCCACATGTTCCTAAAGTAATTTTTGTAACGGTTAGAACTTGATCCAAAATAATTTTGTTTGGCAGCGCGAATGTTTTTCTTTAATAGTGAATTATACGATGTATAGGTAGTTATAATGACTTTATAATTAGGTAAATTTGGGTTAGACATCATTTCTTATAAAGCAAATCTCTATATTTGATGAATTTAAGAGACCCTGTGTAATCCATGTTGAATGTTTATCTTTGTTGTATTTCATACTTTTAATTGGCATATGCTTATCCTAAGCGCGCATAATTTTTTCATTTATTATGTCGTAAGTAATTTAAATTATGGTCAGCCTTAGGACATTTATTTAGTTTGTTGTATATTTTATCCGAGTTTGTCCAATTTTTTTACGCTATGCTATTTTATTTTGTATATTTTATCTAACGAATTTATGAGGAAGGTTTGTTTTTGTGTAGATATCCAGGATTAGTAAGTATGGTTGGTGATCAGAAAAGTGTTGGTAAAGATCCCTGCAATACTTTCTAATATTAATTTATTTAATTTACAGAAAAGGACTGTATATAAATGTTCCATTAGTTCTAATGAAGAGAGTTGGAAAAGTAATTTGAGGATATAGACTGTATATCAAACAAATCATTTTATGCTTCTTAGTAAATTAATATTGAAATTCCCTGTAATAATTAGATTACTACAATATTCTAGAGTAAATACAGTCGTCGGAAATTCCTCTATAAAATACATAATATTTTCAATTAATAATCTTGGCGGTCTGCATATGTTCCCAATTGTAAGTCTTTGGTAAGTTGCTTCCTGTAATTTGACTAATTAACCCCAATATTCATACATGTTGATATTTTTCTTTACTTCATACTTATATTTGTTATGTACGTATATTATTAAACTTCCCTTGTCACTGCATTTTTTCCATGAGTTATTAAATCGTATCCCGTTAAACTGAATTGAGATAACTCATCATTATTGGACTTCCGTGTCTCTTTCAAACATGAAATGCTAAATTAAAAATGTGTAGTAGGAGAGAAATACCTAACCAGACCAGTCATTGGTTAAAGTTGGACATAAAATGGCTAAACCACTGTACACATTTGCAGATGAGTGAGTTTGTGTGTATTTGTATCCCGAGCATGTATTAATGTTATGTAATGTTCAGTGTAAGTCAGTGCATAATTTGGGATAGTCATAACAAGATTTAGAATAAACAAACATGAAAAAGATGACAGGTTGCGTAGTGGGATATCAAGACATACAAATTATAGTGTTGGCTTCTGCTGCTAAATCATGCGAGCTCTACCCACTGCAATCTTCTCTCTTGAAGAGGCATGTTGATGCTATGTCTCCCATTCTACCGCGCAGTCAACGTAGTCAGTACTGAAGACCTGTAATGCCGACCTGAACGTGCTTACCAACTACCGCCCAGTATCAAATATATCGTTTGTGGCTAAGACTACTGAGCTCTTCGTCGCCATGCAGTTGCAACGTTTCCTTGACGTGAACGGCATATATGCACACCACCAAAGTGCCTGCAGATCCTGTCACAATGCTGAGACGGCACTCTTACGCATTCACAATGACAAAGCACAGTCGGTTGACGAGACGAAAGGAAACCGCAAGCAGTTGTCATCCGGTCATAAATTATTATGTTTCAGTTAATGATTCTCGTGAGCGCTATTAATTTGACAAACCTGTTCGTTTGCAATTTCAGATTTGCACAGTGTCAATGTGATGCCTTCTGCAGTTCTACGTTGTGTTTTCCTAGAGGTTGGGGTTCGCTTTGGATGGGTTGTTGATTGCACATGTTCGCTGCTTGATGTACGTGAAGAACGACGGTAGAATGGTAAAGCTGGTGGCTGGCTTCGTGTCTTTGCGCGTGTTGAGAGACCGGAAGAATCTGTAGAGAACAACACATATTGAATACGTCATGGCTTGAGACACGATCTATGGCACACTATATATTTTTGTATTTGTCATAATGACATTGTTCTACGAATTTTCGGTAACAATCTATCGGATTTTAGGAAAAACAGAACAGCTAATCGCTAGAACGTCTACTTCGTCGTAGTATATTATGCAGTTAACGTACGCAGATGGTGTAAATGAACCGCTTCAACACTGGATTTGTTGGGACACCCAATACTTGCCTTTCGTCTGAGAACTACGTTGTTCACCAACAGAAGTCGTCACATCCTGAAAACCAAACGCGGCACTAAGACTCTTGCGAAATGCTCTCATTGCATCTTCTTTCGGATCAACCAACGATACTTGCTTCACACATGACTGTGTTCGAGCTTCTAGAAAATCCTTAATTGTTGACACGATAATCATGGTGCATCTGTCGATGGGAAACCCGAAGATTCCGGAGCTCAGTGCAGGAAGTGCAATCGATGACAGACCAGACTGTTCAGCAGCCATCATGCTTTCAAAGACGGCTTTACGGAGGTTGTTGTCTTCATTGCTAAGTCCACCTTGCCATCTTGGACCCACTGCGTGGATCACCTTCTTGCATGGCAGGCGGCCTGATGTCGATACGTGGACATTGCCGTCTGCAATTTCACCATACCGTCGAACGTAGTCTCGGCACTCTCGCTGAATCTCTGCCCCTCCTGCGGAGAGCAGATAATTATTATTGCAGTAAGGTGATCATATTCCTTTTTAAAAACCGGACAATTCTTGGGAATTTTATAAAATCACATGAAAATATGCACTTCGCCAAGAGTGCTCTCTCTGTCAACCTCGGACGTAGTTGTATATTGCGATTTGTTTTATTCACATTCATAGCAGATACCTATGACAATTGTTGGTACTCTCGGTATGTGCATATGTACAACATATAATTTACAATGCCCAATGAAACCACCGCATGAATAGTAGGTACAACTTTTTAGGGTGTCCAACAACATGGGTTGGTACACAGTGTGGTTTACTTACTATGCAAATAACATGATTTATGTTTCATTTCCGATAGCACAACTGTAATAATACCTGCATCAGCAATGGCATTGGCAAGTCCTCCGGTGTGTTCGAGACGTCCGTTTGCAGCGTTGACAACTGCATCTTCATGGCACTTAGTCAAATCCCCTCGAACCACTTCTATTGTGGCACCACCAGGAAGAGTAACACGTGATGCAGTGTTGCTGCCACCTGCTGCACTGTCACCATTATCCGAAAATGACAACTCTCCTTTCTGTGCATATTTCCCAACAAGCTCAATGACAACATTGCATCTGTGTTCGATTCTTTCAATGGAATGTTGACAGCTCTCACTTGTCAAGAACTTTGGCATGCCTGGCTTGTCTACCTGGAACTGTTCCACTTTAACGTCATCTGCCAACTTCTGCAAATTCTGAACGGCACACTGAAGACCGTTGCTATTTCCCGCAACGACATATCCATATGGTGGTCCATCTAACTTTGCAGTAATCTTGACAGCGCTACGGTGAAGTGTCTTCACAATTGCATCAACATCTTCCTTCATGTACATGTGTACGTATCCCGCAGCACCATGCTCCATTTGAATAATTTGCTCATTGATGATGTTGTGTTCAAGAAAATTTCGTATATCCTCCAGGGCTACTTCCATTTGTGATTTTACTCCCGCCAGAACTACACTGTTCTCAGACTCGGTGATCGTGAGTAAACCACCATGTTGAAATCTGTGGGCATTTATCAGTTTTGTCCACTTCTCTGGTGAAGACATCTTCTTCACATCAACCTCAATTGGCATCTCTCCTGCTGTGGCGTTGATCACTTTAATGGCAGTGTTCACGTTCTCATCACTGAGAGCATACACTCCAAGCTTGTTTCCCCCCGCACAATTGTAGACAGCGCAGATATTCTGGTTGCTGAATTGCCCGTCCATGTGTTTCATCATATCTTGACCTTGGAGCATGCTGATCAGTGAGGCAGGCATTTCTATGAACCGCTCTGTCATTTTGTCAAACGTCTCATACATTTCGAGCTTCGCGCAAGTTATATCCGCTGGCATTCCTGAGAATTTGACTTCGAGAGATGGTATGTCAATACCCACGTCTAGATCTGTGAACTTCCTCTTCTGTTGTGACCTAAATTTTACTGCATTCAGCATTCTCAGTTGTTGCAACTTGATACCCGACTTGGTCTCAGTGACAGTCGTTGCCGCTCTGATCATTTCTTCTTGCACCTTCGAATGATCTTCTTTCAGTTGTGCCGACAGATTTTCCACTTCAATGATCTGCCCAGTAATGCACACCAAGCATGTATCCTTATCGACACGTACACAGATCTTATATGGGTCAAGTTCGTCCACATAACTAACGCGTTGGATGAAAATTGGCCAAGCTTCCTGCAATGTCTCAATTTGCTCAGACGCGAAGTTTTTGGCGAGCACATCCAGGAAGGTATTTTCTGCAGTATGGCTCCACGTCTTGGCCATTGAATATGCATTCTTCATATTGTGGCTGATGGTGCATGTCAATCCAATGCTGTTAGATCCGTCATTGTATGCTCCCCATTCAACAACTGCTGCCACTTCAGCCACCTTAGTGTCCACCAGCTCCCTGGACTTGGCAGATGCTTGAAGGAAGTCTAATACACGTGGACATAACCCTGTCACGTCAACGTTCTTTGGAATCCATCCACCTGGAATGGTAGTGTCGTGATACGGGGGAGTCAGCCCCAAACATTCGTAGAATGTTGTCACACGCAGGTATTGGTTTTCCACTTTGTGACTCTCTTTGGCAAGGATGCCTCGAACATCTGCAAACAGACAGCATATATTGCTAGGACCCTGCAATGTATTAATAAACGTTAACCCGCTCACATGCAAATACCATGACGCATATATTTTACTGACGTTCATGCACAACTATATTTGACATGTGTAGAAAGTGAAATGTCACAATTAAAAAATACTAAATAAAGGTAAAAAGATTTCAATTGTATGCAGACATACGGTATCAGGCCTTAAGCATGTATAACACTTTGCTGTCAAATACTAACTCTTATGAGGTAGCCCGATCTTTTCCTGATCGCCTTAATATGTTCAGTTCATGTGACAGAAAGTACAAAGTTATACGAACACAGTTTGTTTTGCCCTCCCCAATAAACCAATTTATTTCGTTTCGTGAGAAATTACTCTACATAGTACATCACATTGAAACATGCAACTTACATGCGCATTCAGCAAGTTGAAAGAGGGCATAGCCGTCTTTTCGGAAAAACTGTGCATTAGTCACTTCGCCACCTCCACTACGCTTGTTCTCAAAGTACAACTTGAGTATCTCCTCTGTGACTTCACCAATGTTGTGCACCTGGATGGTTCGGGCCTGTGGCACTCTTTGTAAACTCATCATCGTTCCCCGAAGTGGCTTTGTGACACAGAGTTCTCGCAGACGGTCGAACTCTACAACAATACACAATAAATCGTTGTTTTGAAAATGTGACCCCATTTTGTATTTGTAAATAAATGTTTACTACGCCATGCATGGCCGTCTGCAGTGGGTCAGGGCCATTGGATCCGGATTTTTTATATGGGCATAACATGTTTACACGTTGTGATAAATATATCATCTGATATATTTGTTAATTCACGAAATACAATCATATCATTACTGTCCATCAGAAGAGGGTATTTTGGCAGATGTCAAGAGTTCTGGTTGGAATCATATTTTTTAACCAATCACGTAACCCGAGTCCGCGCAAGCAACCCTGAAGCTTTGAACCAAACAATGAGTCTGAATCATATATTTGTTACGTGTATGTGTGCGTGCGTTTGGGCAAGGCCAGAAAGGACGACACTACATTAATCGCAAAATTTCACCCTAGGAAGTACACGTTCAGTGTGATACAATAAAGCTAAATCCTAACACATTTTTTGTATAGGCGTAGTGTGAACGACTGTTGTGTCTGCCCCTAATGTTTTTTTTTTCATGTGTGCGTCACAACTATATGAAGACTAAATAACAAGTTTACAATTCTGCACAAAATCGATAGAAAATAAGCAACACAAAATCCATCAAATACTCAGTTGCAGCGGTTAACAGTATACATATATCAAAACACATTTGATCTTAGCATTAGTTTCAAATTCAAACGTGATTACCTGGAGGGTGAGTGAACTGTAGCATGGCAACACCTGGTTTCAAGCTGAAGGTCACCTCTTGTATTTCACTGTGGATAGTCTGTGCTGAGAAGAATGTCTTCAAGTCATCGCCAGTGCAATTTGGTGACAAGCCCGACACAAAGACCAGGTTTTCTTCGAACGGCCCTTGCAGAACTGGCAGTGACATGGGCGGTGTCATCAGTTTCACTTGTACACAGGTACCACTGATAGCCAACGATTCCTTCTGTACCACTCGACTGGCAGCTGTGTGCACAAACAAATAGTTATGTCAGTCAGGATGAAGTTTTAATTATATCATAAATGACACGCACGCACGCATTTAGGGTGATCGATTGTTCTGCAATGCAACCCCGAAACTGGTTAACTCGATGACGCGGCAGATATAAGACACCATTAGACGTGTCTGTTTTCTACAACATTTTGTACGGCGCCACGAACAGCGGCAGATGGAATGACGCGTTATACAGTTTACGTGTGCGCGCGCGCGCGCGCGTGTGTGTGTGTGCATTTGTGTGTGTGTGTGCTTTTTTTACTCTTAGATCTACATGACCTACACATAAGTGTACTTACAGTCTGCATCCTTGAAGATGATGACTGCGATGCCTTCGTCGTCGTCATAGTCAACGCGTTCTATATCTCCACCACCAGATATGCGTCGGTTTTCAAAGAAAAGCTGTAGTAACTCCTCGGATGTGTCATTGCCAATTCCTCGCACGTGGATCGCCGTTGGCTGGCAAGATTGCCGGTCAAGTCCAGCATAGACGTCCGTCAGCTGGGTGACTGACAGTTCAGCGCCACCAAATTCCAAGTTCCTCAAACTCATCAGTTTTGTTGTTCCTAGTTAAAGATATTCTTCAGAGTTGTTAAATATATTTTTAACTGGCATATATATTTTTTAATAAATACTAGTAGGCACAATAAAAGCGGCCCGCTTCGCAGTGATGCTTGTACGTTTATGTGTCAACTTTGAACATGCCTCAAAAAAGTCTTAATTACGTGTTTTCAGTCATGCTGCCAACCAATCGAATATGTTGTAGAAAGGCAAATAACAACAACAAAATATGTTGTTTCCGATTACGTACTGATATATTGTAAGCGTATTATTTTTTAATAACTGCTAAAATAAAAGAATGGCTAGCTTAGACACATAAATCTGCTTCAAAATAATACCTTGGTCATTCTTGAATTCAACTATAGCGATGCCTGTCTTTGTATCATAGTCACACGATTGTAGTTCAGATTCCCCGGATTTATTCTCGATGAACATCTCCACAGTATCTTGTGTAGTGCCTGGTTTGAAACCACGGATCTCTAGAATGTGGGCCAATGACATATCTATGGTCGTACAACTTGTTGCTGGTCTACATTCTCTCTCGTGGGTGGCTTCGTCAACCTCCATTCGGGTGATTATGAGTTCAGCACCCTCCAGTGACAGAGCTCCACGCTGCAGAACACGCTGAGCATCTGTAGAAGCACAAAACAATTTAGAGATTCTCAACGTAAGTACATATTGCATAACCTTATTGTCAGTATTTTGCAACAACATACTTTTCATTATTAAACTGATGTGTCGCATCGAGGTTATTATACTAATTTAAACGTATTCTAGTAAACTTTTTATAATGGAGATACATAATTGATCATTATTCATTGGAAATAATCAGTGTATACCTTCTTCACTGTGGAATGTGATGGTTGCCTGGCATTCAGTGTGTTGGTAGTCAAGTTTCTTCACTGGGCCACCTCCAGATCTCTTCTTGTTCGCAAAGAACACCGTCAGCAGTTCTTCACTTGTTGTCTCGTTGATGCCCTTCACCACGATAATGTTTCTTGGAGCTATGAGAGGTGCAGTTGTTGCTGGTATTGCCTGTATATGTGGCTCAACTGGAAAACCATGTGGAGCTACGAGAGGTGTAGTTGATGATAGTACTGCATGTGTGGGTAGCTCAACTGGAGTGTCATGTGGTGTTGCGAGAGATGCGGTTGTTGGTGGTGCTGCCTGTCTGATTGGCTCAACTGGAATGTCATATGGTGTTACGAGAGGTGCAGTTGTTGGTGGGGCTCCCTGCCTGGGTGGCTCAACTGGAGTGTCATGTGAAGTTACTAGAGGTGCAGTTGTTGGTTCTACTGCCTGTCTGTGTGGCTCAACTGGAATGTCATGTGGAGCTACGAGAGGTGCAATTGTTGGTTGTACTGCCTGTCTGTATGGCTCAACTGGAATGTCATGTAGAGCAACGAGAGGTGCAGTTGTTGGTTCTACTGCCTGTCTGTGTGGCTCAAATGGAATGTCATGTGGAGTTCCGAGAGGTGCAGTTGTTGGTTGTACTGCCTGTCTGGGTGGCTTAACTGGAATGTCATGTGGAGTTACGAGAGGTGCAGTCGTTAGTGGTGCTGCCTGTCTGGATGGCTCAACTGGAATGTCATGTGGAGTTACGAGAGGTGCAATTGTTAGTTCTACTGCCTGTCTGGGTGGTTCAACAGGAATGTCATGTGGAGTTCCGAGAGGTGCAGTTGTTGGTTGTACTGCCTGTCTGGGTGGCTCAACTGGAATGTCACGTGGAGTTACGAGAGGTGCAGTCGTTAGTGGTGCTGCCTGTCTGGGTGGCTCAACTGGAATGTCATGTGGAGCAACGGGAGTTGCAGTGGTTGGTGTTAATACATGTCTGGGTGGCTCAACTGGAATATCACGTTGAGTTACCAGAGGTGCAATTGTTGGTGGTACTGTCTGTCTGTGTGGCTCAACTGGAATATCACGTTGAGTTACCAGAGGTGCAATTGTTGGTGGTACTGTCTGTCTGTGTGGCTCAACTGGAATATCCTGTTGAACTACGATAGGTGCAGATGTTGTTGGCACTACCTGTCTGGATGGTTCAACTGGAATATCATGTGGAGTTACGGGAGTTGCAGTCGATGGTGGTATTGCATGTCTGTGTGGCTCAACTGGAATGTCATGTGGAGCTACAAGAGTTGCAGTTGTTTGTGGTTCTGACTGTCTGGGTGGCTCAACTGGAATGTCATGTGGAGCTACGAGAGGTGCAGTTTTTGGTGGTACTGCATATCTGGGTGGCTCAACTGAAATATCATGTGGAGCTACGAGAGGTGCAGAATTTGGTGGTACATCCTGTCTTGGTAGCTCAACTGGAATGTCATGTGGAGTTGCAAGGTGTACAGTTGGTGTTGCTGCCTGTTTGGGTTGCTCAACTAAGATGTTTTGTGGTTCTCGCGGTGTCCGTTCATGCTTTATAGGAGTCTCTTGTGATGATTCTAAAAAAATAACATGCTGAATCAATTACAGTTTCATCTGCTAGCATAGTGAACAAAATACGTGCATTAACTGTGATATAAGAGTACAGCTGTTTGTATCTAAGAGGCTATTCCATATTTTTTCTATTGAAGCTGTTTTAACGCGTAGCACATTGTATCCTTACGTGCGCATATATTTCTTTATTCGGATCCAACAGTTTGCCATACATTTCAGCCTGCTTAGAGAGCACCACATTAATATATAACTTGCAACGGATGTGTCCATTCTTAGCACTGATCAGAAGCACACAACATTTCCAGAATAGGCCACATGAACCACTCATAGTTATAAATATATTATATACGCAATAGGACAGCTGAATTGCAAATGGTGAGTCAGAAACAATATATGTAGATAATTTTAGCAACAACCATAACAACGTCTTCATATTACTGATTTCCATATATAATTAATTTAAATCCATACAGTCAACGCCAATTGAGTGATAAGTTGACAATTACATATTATTTAGTTGACTTCTCAGAGCAAGTTTATCATCAATGTCGGTAGTATTTCTGTTTCTGTGAAAGCCCAATTACAGGTATGTCCAGGGAACTACATAATGCTGTACACAACACTGAACTCAGAGAAAAACGCCGGTTTACGGGGGAGACATTTTGTGTGCACTACATCTCAGATATTCATTTACCAGGATTGAGGTAGATAATACAATGGTTTCCGTACATTTATTCTGCATGCAAAAGGAACGTTTCTCATGCACATAATGTTTATGATCACATATTACACCAACCTGCTACCTCGGAGAACCTTGTGGAAGCAAAGCCACTGGTCTGCATCTCCCCTTCTCTGCTACAATACTCTACTCTGTCAGTGCACTTGACGTGTGTGTGACGTGTTGAAGTCCCATACCTGCCCGGTCTTTCTCAGTTCTTCCTCGCATTCAATTCTCCCTTGCGGTATTATGTGTTCGTAGGAATCGTGATCATGACTTTTTGATTCGTGTACTTTTTCGCTTCCCATCTCTCGTTGTGTTGTTTGGTGTTTTGAGGAATTGCTCAACTTAGGCCGAACTGTTAACGGGGCGCCCTCTAGCAAGAGATTTTTCTTCAGTACGTTCTCTGCAACTACAATGAGTAGAACATGTTAGTAAATGTTTGATCGAAAATTACATTACACCCCGTCCAGTATATCATGAATAAAGCAGCTTCGTTATATGTGCCATGTAGATTAGTAAAGTTGACCTGAAACTGCAATTAAACAAATTCAACCAAGTTTTGAAGATATGTGATATAATTCCTGTGAGCCACCGTAATTAGCATATGTGTGCCTGTTCTGTACAGTGGTGCTAATATTTCTGCCATCTAACCTCATGTGTGTATATTATACTGAAGCATTAACTGCATTTCTTCGAATGCATCTGTAGCTCAAGTAATTATACTCCAAACAGTCCAATCTTGGGCTAACGCAGGAGTTTAGCTAATGCAGATACGTGTCTTCGAGTCTAACCTTGTGAACATTTAAATGTCACATATGCAATGTTGTTGTCAGTGTCTAGTTGCATATGTTCAACCATGCCGCCACCAGACCGACGCTTGCTCTCAAAGAACAACTCTATGGCATCATTTGATGTTGAAGGACTAAAGCCATGGACCTCAATGGTTCTTCGATCCCACTCCGATACAGGAGACACTTCCAGCACCGCCCCTTCCAATTTCAGTGCCGGCATCTTGAGCACATTTTCAGCAACTACAAGTAATCACAAACATTACTTCTGTATGTGTCATGTTATATATATATATATATATATATATATATATATATATATATATATATATATATATATATATACACACACACACATATATATATATATATACACACACATATATATATATATCTATATATCACGTTACGGTGATTTTCAATATATAATTTAAGTTGTGGATGAGATATACACAACAGTGCAACACACAATTGTACATGTGTATATATCTGTATCGTATCTCTGTTTTTGTATGTTTGTTTGTCTGTGTGTCTGTGTGTCTGTCTGTCTGTCTCTCTCTCTCTCTATGCCTCTCACTATCTGTATCTCTCGCCCCCATCTTTCTATCTCTCTCTCTCTCTCTGTATATATATATATATATATATATATATATATAATATATATATTTGCATTATATATATATATATATATATATATATATATATATATATATATATATATATATATATATGTATATTTATACTATATATAAATATATAATATATATATATATATATATATATATATATATATATATATATATATATTGCATATTTGAAAATGTTTTTACGTTTCACATAATTCTTTATATTTGCTGATGATAAATAATATATACATATATGTATATATGTTTTATCAATGTATTCCATAACATATTTTAACATGTTTGTCAAAACCACATTTACTAACCTGTTGGATCATAGTACGTTACATGTATAACTTCATTTCTTTTATCAATCTCGATAGTGTTGATGTCACCTCCACCTGACCGCCGTTTATTCTCAAAGAAAGATTCAATGGTTTCATCACATGTTGCCATGTTGAATCCTCGAACCTCTATTGTGAACACATCATGAGGCACGTTCCCACTGTGTAGTCCTTTAGCTGAAAGGAACAGTCACATTACAATAGTGTTCTTGACTAAAGTTTTATAATAATCATTACCATAAAGGCAACGTGTTACATAAATACATATCAGATAGCCTGTAGAAGACCATTCTGTCCATGCCCGATATGGCCCAGGGACAACTACACATATTCATTCCAAGCTACCGTATAATAAAACAATGAATTACTGAAGCAAAAACAGGACAGGATTATATTACAAGATCTAGATAACAACTATGACATCTTAAACCTTTTATATTACAAATACAGTACTTTTAATTGTGATTACATTATGTTCTATGCATAGTAAAACTGCCAGTAAAATTATTAAATGTATTTTAGATTGTATTTTAATTGTTTTATTTATCTCAAATGTGTATTGCTTTTTGAGAACGAATCGGGAAAGGTGTACTGAACGTTTAATAATGTAAAATTGAAATTTCGTTACAACGTAATCATGTGATCCTAGTCGGTTCAATGTACGCAATAAAGGTACCTATAAAAATCTCATAGCTATGACAAAAAGTACCTTATCTTACAAAAAGTTAAATTGTTATTGAGTATAAGAGAAACACCTTCAATATGTAAACACGTACAAACAACCATTGGAAAGTTTGACGTCACATGCTTTGAAACAAAATATATGAATTTTAACTGATACATTGGGAAATTATGCACTGTGCACTTACCAGCAGAAACGTGTTTTTCACTTTCACGTTCTTTTGTTATACAACTCTCCTGCAGCTCAGGTGTACCAATGTCTTTCCGTGCAGTTTCTCCTGGCAATAAAGGGTCCTAAAACATGACATGACACACATCGTTGTGTCGTTCAATACTACTCCTTCTACTAATCATATATTGATTATAAGCATAATGGATAGGTATGAAAAGGTGGTTGAATAGGTGAATTAAATTAGGTAATATTTGTGTGTGTGTGTGTGTGTGTGCGTGCGTGCGTGCGTGCGTGCGTGCGTGCCTGTGTGTGTGCATTTGCAATATATGTATGCATACACATGTGTTACATGTCATGCAAAACAATAAAAGCATTTGGCATATGCTGTAAATAAGGAAGGCCAGGTAATATTTTAGTACAAAGCCAAGGTCTCCATTACCTTTATATGTGTTGCCTCCATTACAACAGAATGCCTTTCAGTTGAAATAACGCATCTCTTTCCACCACCTTGTCTTATGCTGCGACGAAACACAAAATAATTTAGTACGTTCTTATTTCCACAGAAATAGGGAGAACCCATTATGTCCCAAAGCCATGCGCCCAGAATCATACATCATTTCAATCACAATGAAAACCACCCTCTGCATCGAAGATGTCTGCGACAAACGTGGCGCCACAGCGCGGAGCCTGGATAATCGAGGCTAGACTATGACAGTTACTAATGTGTCGCATTAGTACAGCCACCTAGCGTACAATAGTGTATTATATCAAAGTTCGTCACACTCCGACGATTATACCGTTACTGCGTTTTGTGACTGGACAGTAGGACCGGGTGACTTAGGCTAGGTGACAGACGTAGACGTGTATCCTTATATATGATACTACGTGGATGGGTACGCCCAAAATCTGAAAATAGCAGCTACTATTTATATGTACCTACTTTGTTCACAGCTTAAACGGACGATTACCTGTGTCGTTATTTCTATTCGTGCGCCCCGCCCCTGTCTTGTAGATCGACAACGACCACCGCAGTACTCTTGATGTAGCTTGTCAATAGGCCTCAGCCCAGGAGTGGTGTCGTCGAAGCAATGATCTTGAGTCTTGTTTATAGTAGCCAGAATGCAGCTACTCGACTGTTACATTTCTATGTAATTCGGACGTCCTACTTTCCCAGACTGCGAGTTGTGCACACGAAACAGCTTGTTGACTCACTTTCGATATATTGTTAAGACTTGCAGTTTTCTGGAAACTGTGACGAGTTGTTGAGCTCAGTCGCTAGGTGGCGAAATACACATATTTTTGCGCAATGTAAACATACATAATTCGGGACAATGCGTCAGACAGGAGATTAATATTGCACATTCTGAAAATCATTCCCCAAGAAGATAGACACAATGTTATACATTAATAAGTATACATAATAAACTATTTAGTTGTAAGCTTGTCCATCAGGGATTGAAACCGACTTGAAAATAGTACGTAAAAATTGACTATGGAATTTCCCGGGGAATTTCCTGCATGTGACATGACGACATTACTATAGTTTTTGTCGTAATATCGAATGACGTTTGCATTGTTTTTAGCAACGCAGCACAACCATTAAAATGTGATCATGCTGCCTTAGAGCTTATTAGTATGTATAATATCGACCTAATCTGAGGCGACAACAGCGTGTTCAACATTTGATATAGCACATTAAAGTCTGCTTGGAATGCAACGTAGATCAACTATTTCGAAAATCACTGTAGAATAGCTACTAGCTGTCAACGGCTGTGGTGAAACGTCACTGGACCAACTAATATTTCAGGCATATCTTTTGGCGCACCTGCTAATAATGAGCGTCAGAAATGATTGCCATTTTCAACACGTTGTTTCTGTGCCACATTAAATTTATTAAAAATAAACTGGAATTCCCAATATTGGTCTCAATCGACACACACCTATACTAGGATGCAAAGACACCGTGTGCAAGCACTACAACTGCCTGGTTGAGAGAAACGACCACAGGGCAGCAGAGGCGGTCGTAACTACTCGGTAAGTTTTACGGGCTCTTGTATAAAGATGTTTACATGTTAAGCACCGCCTACTCGGTACGTTTTACGGGCTCTTGTGTAAAGACGTTTACATGTTAAGCTCCGCCTACTCGGTAATTTTTACGGACTCTTGTGTAATTGCTGCATGCTATGAAAGTATAATGTTTTATATCGATGCGTGGTCATATATTGATTTATTGATAACTAGGGAAACAAACTGTCGCAATCATCATAATTTTGAGGAACCGTGTGATTAGTTTTAGTAAGTTGAACGTGACAAACACAAGCGCACGTGTTTTCGTTAGAGAAATAATATCGCAAAATCCTCATTAATCGTTAGAGAGATAAACCATATTGAAACACCAATATATTCATTGTGAAATGTAGTATCTAAGTTTAAAAAGAACCAACAAGGACCGGATGATTAGTGTATTAATTTGTTCTTCGCATACGTGCCCATTAATTATTTTCGCCCATATATATATTTTAGGACTTCTGTTACAAAACGTAATAACATTATATAAAATGATCGCAATATTTTCATTCATAACACTCTTGATCACCAATGAATTATTGACCAACCTTAATTCGACAAACTGTTTATCACTGTCATTGTCATCCGGTGTTTGCAGATACCTATTCACTGTTAGTAGTGTAGAACATTTTTCATAGGCAACGCCCCATGGTCACATTAATACAAATGGCTAAATAAGTGCATTCGCATGCAAGAGTCACTTTGTTCAACCATGTTTTCTTAATATTATATTATTAAATGTTTTCAACATTTCGCTTTGCTTAGCTATGCAGTACAGGGGCGTCCGCAGGAATTTTTCCAGGGAGGGGCAAGAAAGATGAAGAAGAAAAATTATATACGTGTGTGTGTGTGTGTGTGTGTGTGTGTGTGTGTGTGTGTGTGTGTGTGTGTGTGTGTGTGTGTGTGTGTGTGTGTGTGTGCGTGCGTGCGTGCGTGCGTGCGTGCGTGAGTGTATTGCCGCACAGCACAGTGAATTATCATTGTCCCAGGGATGGTTTTGACATATATGTCCTCCGGATTTCGTGGCACAGTCTCATTGTCCACAAAGAAGAACACCTGTGCACTGTTAGCGCGTTTCTCCTGGACGGAAGGGTACACTCCCTTGCCTACTTCAGCGAGTTTGTCCGTGCAGAACCGGTGCAGCATATTGCCGTCTGGTTACAGCCTGTTTTGCTGCATGTTTAACTATGGCACCAAGACCATCCGTAGAGGATCTCCCATGGGAGCTCTCAAAGTAGTTATGGGTGATGCTGTTACCATAGTTTCCTGGGTGATTGGTTTTCTCCTGACTGGTGTTGTGCTGCGCAACGATCAGAGAAGACTTCGATATGCAGTAATCTGTGCTTCTCATTCAGATTTGGATAGGCTAGTGACATGAAGTGTGCCACACCATCTGCGTTGTGTTTCATATCATTGCTAATGAATATGGCAGCTTCTTTGTGTGTGAAGGGGCACGTGACATCTATAGAATTGATGAACGCCATCACAATGTAAAGTATATGTCAGTTTGATTTAATTAGATTTTAATAGCTAATGTTAGTAAGTCATTTGGAGGTTTATTCGATGTATTAAGCCTAGATTAGCAACAGAAAAACAGGTTTCGAAAACTTTATAGTGAAACCACCCAAATGGATATGGACAAAATCCATATGGTGCCTAAGATTAATGGTACTGTTTAGACGCTTCATTCTTCCATTTAATGACTTCCCTTTAATCCTAACATTTGCTAAATTGCTCTGACCTTGGGAAATTAGGGGGAACCCTGGATCTGGCCCAGCTCAAACGTTTAACTTGCAAAACTGGGCAAGGAAGACTGGCAGACATCATTGTCCAGCGGTTGAGAGGGTGGGTGGATTTAACAAGTTGACCAATAGTAAAGCGTTTGGGTATTTAAGCAATCACAGCGCCTCTAGTGACGGCGTCTGATTTTTGTAAACCGGGAGTATAAATACCCCGGAGGAGGGATTGGAAGGGCCGGCACAAGCTACATTTTTAGGCATCTAAATTATCGGTAAGGGTGGTCCTGGCGGGACATACCTGCTTTAGCATTAGGTTTCAAAATTGCCGGTCAGATTTAACCATGTTTTGCTTTAATCTTCTAGACATTAAGTGTCTAAGTGATGTTTAAGTTCACTTCTTTTCTTTACGGTTTACAGTGATATATATTTTCACTGTTATTTAATTGTTATTGTGCGTGATTATATTGCTACTATGTATGTAGCCGTCTGATGTACACGATTAAAATCGCTTCGAACCTGGAGAACAATGCGTTGACTACACTTCTGTAGTACTCTCTGTACTCATTGGCCGAGTGATTACAGATTCAGTTATAAATGTCGACCTGGCGAGCGTAAAGAAGACGGACAATTAACATACATCGACATATGTGAGAAATGCCTCCCAGACCATTGCGTACGGCCCCGAAGGAGATAAGAGGAGAAGCGTATATCTTACAACAAGATGGGTGGTGATTTTTGTGTTGGACCAGTGAGCACTCTGGGCCTCATCCCCTGTGATGTGCAACTGTAATTTTCAGCATAGTCCATTATGATAACTGCTTATTTAGGAGGCATGCTGTCCTTGCACTGTTTCAGCTGTGCTTGCTGCCACGCAGCAGGGATCAAGTGACCACTGACCTTTGTCAGTGCATCACTAAGTCCACCAACAACGTCTTTCAGGGGAGCTTCTTTTGTCACAAGGTTTGTGACTGAGAAGACCTTCTGTGTCCTCTGCGTGGTCTTCTCCACCTTCTCACAGACAGGATACTGCATCAGCTCCAATCCATGTTCATCTGTCAATGACTTGTGGTGGGTTCTTATGGCACCAACACCACACTTATTGCATGAACGCTCTAAGCATGTTGATGCAGGAAACTCCTCATATGGACAGAGAGTTAGGTTTGAGATATCCCTGACATCTGGAGGTATGCGCAGATGATGCTTTGTTCTTGCAGATGCACAAACATTCAGAGCCTTGACTTGCTGCTTGGTATTCTCACATTTGATACAACACCATACTATCCTCTCTAGGGCTTTCATATGAAGGACATTGCTTGGTTTCGTCTGAATGAATTGACATACTTCACTTTGATGTCGGGGTGTTTCTGTTGAAAGAGTTTGAATGCACCTGTGTAGCTAGTCTCTGGAAAGAAAGTTACAATATTTAACTTAATTCTATTCTTCAGAGGGAGAGGGCGAGACACATCCGGACTCAACCTGAAATCTTCGATCACTTGAGCCTGAGCTTGCTGGATAACCCGGCCGAACAGTTGCTTCCTTTTGGCGACAACCTTCCTTTTCCTTGTTGCCGTTGCAACCCTCCATGACAGACCAATCATTTCCTGGCATGCTTGCTACCACACACTTTACCAAGGTGGTACAGGATACGGCTATTTTGGTCTGATTATTTATTCTTAAATTTTTTGACATCTGCTTTCAGCTTTGTCACAGTTTGGGCAAAGTTGAAACCACATATGATACCTTTGGCTAGCAAAACTTGCTTCCTGTGAGGAGTGGCATTGTCCACCAACGATTCAACAACTCTTGCATAAGATGTAGGTGTGCTAGGCATGGCTTTCGTTATGGATAAGTGTTTTCTAAAGTATGTGGCTCTAATTGTGGATGGTGGTGTTGAATGACATCTAGAAGATGGATCTGGCACAGCCCAGATGGAAAACATCACAATCAGATCGACTACATCTTGGTGAAACGGCGCTTTCACACAGGAGTGAACACTTCCAGGACACGAAGCTTTCCAGGAGCAGATATCGGAAGTAATCATGCCTTGCTGATGACAACCTTCCACATTCGCCTGAAGAGGATCAGCAAACCAAAGCCAACAAGAACCAAATTTGACATCGAGAAACTTAAGGATCCTGATGTAGCAGAAGCATTCAAAGCAGTGATAGGTGGGAAATTTGCACCACTTATCATACTGGATGACAAATATACCGAAAGTGAACTTGCTGACCAACACTTTCAACAAAATAATGACCGACACAGCCAGCGAGAATCCTTGGAAAACACCGTCGGACAAAGAAACCATGTGTCACAGCAGACATCCTAGATCTCTGTTACAAAAGAAGGGAAATGAAAAGGAGAACATGTGATCCTGAAGGTGCAGCAAAATACAGAGAAGTCAACAAGAAGATCAAACAAGATATGAGAAGAGCAAAAGATAACTGGATAGCAAAACAATGTTGTGAAATTGAAGACCGCTTGATCAAGAACAACAGCAAGAAGGCTTATCAAACAGAGAAAGACCTGACATCAGTGAAGAAAGGGATAACTACCTCAATCCAAGACAAATCAGGGAAATGCCTGATAGAAGAACAGCAGATCCTCAATCGATGGATAGAATACTGCTCAGAACTGTACAGCCACAAACCAACGGAGACCCAGTAGTACTAAATTGTCCACATACTACCGAAGAGAACGACTACCACATTCTTCGCGAGGAAGTGTAGGCTGCAGTAAAGTCTCTGAAAAAAGGAAAGTCAGCTGGAATTGATAACATACCAGCAAAACTGGTTCAAGCTGGGGGAGAAGCATTGATTACCACACTTACAACAATCTGCAACAAGATCTGGCAGACAGGAGAATGGCCCACCCCATGGACTCAGTCACTGATCATCACACTTCCCAAGAAAGGCCACCTACAGATGTGCCAAAATTACAGAACAATCAGCCTCATCAGCCACCCGAGCAAAGTCATGTTGAAGATACCACTCAACAGACTCAAACTCCAGGTAGAATAGATCATCGCTGAAGAACAAGCGGGTTTTCGAGCAGGACGGAGCACCAGTGAACAGATCTTCAACCTTAGCATCCTTTGCGAGAAACACCTTAAACATGAGCAAAGCCTGTGTCATGTCTTCATAGATTTCAAGAAAGCCTTTGATAAGGTATGGCATGCGGCCCTGTGGGCAACCATGGGAAAGTACAACATTGGCTCCAAGCTTGTCCGAACCATTGAACACCTATATGACAATGCCACCAGTGCACTAATCTTCAACAGCAGCATAGAAGACTGGTTTCGAACAACAGTCGGAGTTTGACAAGGATGCCTACTTATCACCAACGCTCATCAACATTTTTTTGGAAAGGATCATGACTGATGCTTTAGAAAACCATCAAGGCACTGTCAGCATTGGAGGCAGGACAATCATCAACCTTCGTTCTGCTGATGACATTGACGGCTTAGCAGGAGATGAACAAGAACTATTCAATTTGGTGGAGCGCCTCGAGAAAACATCTACATCATACGGCATGGAGATCAGTGCCGAAAAATCCAAACTGATGACGAACAACATACAAGGCATCAGCACAAAGGTCAAAGTTAATGGACAGAGACTTGAGAGAGTAACAAGTTTCAGGTACTTGGGATCAATTATCACAGATGAGGGTTCCAAACCGGACATACTTGCCAGGATTGCACAGACAACAGCAGCACTAACGAGGTTGAAATCCTTATGGAACGACAGAAACATTACGGTCAATTCGAAAATAAGGCTGATGCGCTCCCTTGTCATGTCCATCTTTCTGTACGCTTCTGAAACATGGACCCTCTCAGCAGATCTATACAAGAGGATACAAGCCATGGAAATGAGATGCTTTCGGAAGATCTTGCGCATATAATACAAAGACCATGTTACTAACGAAGCAGTCCACAACAAAATCAAACAAGCCATCGAACCATATGACGGCCTTCTTACCACAGTTAAGAAGCGTAAACTGAAGTGGTAAGGCCGTGTATCACGATCATCTGGCCTTGCAAATACTATCTTGCAAGGTACCGTAAGAGGGGGGAGACGAAGAGGTAGACAGAAGAAGAGGTGGGAAAACAACATCAAAGAGTGGACAGTAATGGAGTTCGCTGACACCCAGAGGGCTGTTGAGAACAGGGAAACGTGGTGAGAGCTGTTTAGATAGTCATCAATGGTGCCCCAACGATCCTTACGGGTTATGGGTAAGTGAAGTGAAGTGAATTGAAGTGTAGTGAAGAAGGTGTTGAATGAACCCATGGCTCTGCACCCGTTTGTGTGCCTACGTCTTCCTCAACAGCAACATGGTCAATGTGATCTGCTTCTTTGTCCGGATCTGTTGCAGATTCAGTGGGCATAATGAGTGCCCTCTTCCTTTACCTGTCTCGCTTTCTTTCTGCTTGCACCATTTGCCTTGATTTTCTCTTGCGACACTCAGCCACCTTAGTCTTTATATACTGCTTCTTTTCGTCTGATGACAGCTCTTTGAAACGCTTTTCCGGTGGCATATTCTGCTGCATCTCTGGTGTGTGGTCAACTTTGCATGCTTTTTGGATCCTCTCTGATTGTTCTTCTTGGCGTTCCATTGTGCTCGCCGCGTTTCCTTCTCCGTGTTAGACAGTGCTGCAACTGGAACATAGCTTCTCTGCTTACGAGTGCGTTCCTTGTTGGTGTACGCAGTGTACTTGGATGGATCCTTGTCCTTCAGATTTGCAAGCACCGCGGTGTTCTACTTGGCCTGGGGTCGATTGTGGAAGTTGAAGATCTGTTTCTTAGGGTCCAGTTAAATTTAGTTTTGAGGTAACTTATCATGTTCTTCACTGTACAATGAGCACGTGTGTATTCCGGTATTAACAAGTTTGAAGTCACCAGTTTGGTCATCAAGTCTAGTATTTAGCTACACTGCGCACATTTAATCAAACCTGTATTTTTTAAAGTTCTGCATTTTATTGAAAATGTTGCTGCAATATTTGTGGGCATAATGTGTCAAATTTCCTTCTTTTAAATCAGTTAGAAGTGGAACTGTTCAGGAAAGGACAATGTTGATGCTTATTTACGGAAAGTCGAATAGCCCATTCAAATCAACATAACATTTCTTTTGTCAATCTTGACCAAACTTGGTATATGCATTTCTGGGGGTACATAGAAGTATTGCTGAATTTCACTCGCTGCCGATAACATTTGGTTGTTAATTCTTATGTGGCTTAAATTTCATAAAAAACTAAATGAGACTGAGAAACCTATGACATTTCACACATATGTGCTCGTAGATTTATAACCGTAATAGCAAATGCTCTGAAAATTTCGGTGAAGGTTACTGTGCCAATACTTATATATGAGATAAAAGAAACAATACTAAACGATATTGGTCTATGTATTTGGGACATGTTAGACATAACTGTCATTTTGCTACCTTTCCCGTGAAATCACCCAAGTGGTGTACTGGCCCTTGGAATAATATATTTGCACTTCAATATTGACATCAATATAATAATTTAATATGAAAATTGAAGAAGTTTAGCTTACACACTTTTATTTTAGTAACAACACAGAGGTATAAGTACTGATGTCTCAGTTTCTTCTTTTGTTTGTAACCATAAATAAAAATCCATTAAAACAAATCCTATGTTATGATAAATACAATCATTGTTATCATCCACTTGGACACTAAGTTGTTATAATTCTTGTAACCATCATGTTTGTTCTCAGGCCGTCGCCAAGATATGTTGAAATCACTCTCATCATCATTAACCTCAGAAATCATGGAAAGTGCATCACATGGATTTATGGAAGCACAAACAACTGAAAACAGTTTTTAATTAATGGTGCAACGCTGAGTATTGGGTCCTGTTCATGCAGCACAATAATGGACTAGATATTTATACTGGACTGCACCAAAGTGATAGTGACGAGAATTCAGCATTTATAATGTTATTATTCATTTGTTTACATACCTGTACCAGATTCGTTTACTTGTAATAAATATTCCATCACGATCAATTAATTTTGATCTGATTTTCTAACGCGACTGCACTGGATAATGCACAACTATTATATGGTTTCACTGTGTTAGTTAAGCAGTGCAGTTACTTTCTATGCTATGAACATTTTGAGTAATAACAGCATTTCCACAACAACTGACGCAAGCTTAATTCACATAGAAGATGTTTATTCTTTACAATTATGAATAATATACAATAACAGTGACAGGTGACAGCCTCCATCAATTGTTCATTCTTGTGATATCTAGATGTGATTTACAAAAAACACTATGTAGATACTGCTGCCACGAGGTCGTTTCGGTTATAACCGCGATTATGTCTTGCCTGTCATCATTACGACATGTTTTAACTTTAGTTGACGTAACCTAGCTGTAATCGAAAGTAATATTGTTAAATATTTTTAAATCTTAATGGCACAGCCTTATTTGAGCAATTAATAAATAGTGCACGATTCGTTGAAATGTGGATGTTCGTGCGTGTGTGACTACGTGCGTATTCCATTCAATCAAGTAGATGCCGCGTTACATATATAATGCCATTCACTATTACATACTCTATTGAATAATTTGTATTCCATTAGCTTGTGTTTGTTATGTAAAAATACGGGTAAAGTATCCCCCGTAGTAACTAGCAGAGCTTACTATATGAAGCTGTGAACACCTACATTGTTATACACACTGTGTGTGAGATGCATAAGAATGCATAATCAAATTAATATGATAACACTAACATGAACTAGTGACATTTATTTTGCGATCCACACTGTATGATGGAACAAATTGCCCCGCTTACGGGGCTAGTTATTCCAGTTGACCGCGCCTGGGAAACTTCACATATCTACCTAACTATTACAAATGAAATATCATTGGTATGGTACATTTTATTAATTCGAATAAAATATTTATATATACGCTGACAGAAATAATGCATCTAACATGCTTTAAAAAAAATTCACTGGAAATTGTAAAACCTAGCCCCGGTCTAGTGACCTTGACCGCGCAATATCGGCGCCAAAGTCATGTTTTCGAGGTCAGAACCATGACATCGGCATGGAATGCGTCCTTTTACGTTAATTAGCACAACCATCTACATTTAGGGTGAAATAAAAGCAAACAATGATATCAGTACTAATCTGTACGTTTACCGATCTCAACCAAAGTGACCGTACATTTGCAAGCCCGGCCCGGTAAAAATATAATGTATGGTATCGTTTGCATATAAGTCGATACCACAGGGTTCAGTTCAATGTGTTTTCAATCTGCAATCAGCACAAGAGACACATGTCGATTTCTGACTTCCCAATGCTCTAGTGGTGTGTGTGGGTTTACTTTTATTATATATGGGTAAGGTCGGCTTGCCATCAGCGAATTTCTAGTATTAACCAGTCTGCAAGGAGGGATTGCATTTTGTAATAGTGACCAGCTTCTGCCTCGTGAGACAGTGCTTGTCTTAGCTGTTTCATACCGGTAAATTGCCAGAATGACGCCACGCACACTTGATTTCTTAATTAGTCCGCCACGCTTCGATGATAGGGTTATTATAATAATCTGTGTTTAAGGTTACGGTCCGTATTAAATATAACCGCGCCTTAGTATTCTTGCCAAGGAATACATCATGTGTTTCAGACCCCGTACAAACCCCAACACAATTAAAAGAAGAAATATTTGCAACCATCACAATCTCTAGTTATCAAGATACCTGAACTATATTTTCCCATATGCGATGGACAAAATATGAGTAAAATCTTCACAGTTTTTAGCGCTCGAATAATAAAAGTCCTACTTCATATCTTAAAGGTGGCAGTGACATTCTCGAAAAGTTTAGAGCACGTAGCTGTAAACGCATGTATTATTTTGAGAGGCATAGCAAAATCGACAGTAAGACTCGCTCGCCATGTAGGCCATGTCTTCAGTAACTGTTTGCAAGTACAAAGGGTCAATACCATAGTCTATCAGATCTCTCTCAATTCATCCATATATCTAAATTTAGGTCTGGCTACTGAACGTTTGCCTTCATTTAAAACTCCCCGCTGTGGATGATCTTTGGACATGCACTACACATGCCCAAGCTATCGTAAATGTATGTGTTTGAAAATGTTGCATTTCATAAGTTCAGTGTAGTCATTCATTCTATATAAGAACATATGCATATGTCTTCTTTGATTTTCATACGTCCGTGTTTGTTATTGTGTTCCTCGTTGATAATCGGCAGTAACGCGGCGGGGGCGAAGTTCTTTACGCAGCAATAACAAAGCTTTTACATCAATCTACAATTTAATGGACATTTGTTTTACCGAACCCTTTGTGAAACATATGCTGTGCATAGTTTTTTGCATGTGTAAGTTCATATAACGACTCCTGCGCTAGAGAACGACGCCTTTTCACGCAACAGTATGAAGGAATTGAATTGTTTCATTCGGCTAGTAATGAAACACACCGTGCCAGGTGTATTGACTGGGCAGCATCACATATTCTTTACTCTTAGCGCTCTAATTCGTGAAACCATCTTTATTATAACTCTCCAACACCACCGGGGCTAATATAAATGCCCGTCCCTTCATGACTGAAATAGTGGGAGTCTTTTCTTGCATTAGCTTAGATTAGTATGTTGCTAGTTCGAAGATAGTCACTCACGCACGCACGCGCGCACGCATTATTCCGGTCCAGGTCCAATTTGACGGCGGGCTACTTAAACATGTCAGACAAGGAGGCAAATGGGTCTGTAGCCGATTTGGTCGGCGACATATTGGGATGACTGGGACGAGAGGGACGAGAGGGACGAGAGGGGAGGTGGTGCGGCTCTTTCTTTGTACAAATGTCACACCAGCGAGTGTAATACACGATCATGTTGATGAACCACATAATCTACAATGAAAATAAGTTGCAAATATTACAACGCGAACGAAACCCATCCACGGAACCGCTCTTTTTTCGAGCATTCCATCGTCTTTAGACTATTTATGGAAACCAACCTGCCGTTTAGACGGTTTTGTCAAGAGAACGTTATCAGCAGACAACTGGTATTTGGCTGTTAACACTCGAGTGACATCAACAAATAGTGTGTTATTCCAGTTATATTTTGGCAAATTAACATTTTAATGTACTTGTTTACTTCCAATCTTTGTAAATAAACAGATGGGGTCAGTGTTACGTAGTTCATATCGTACGAAGGAACTTGTGCGGACGTTTGACAAAGATTACATAACACGGAACTATAATATAAAACATGCAAAGCATTGCGAATAATCGCGTGTCTGTGTTAAAGCGAGTGTTCGATCGCGTTCGAAATGATTCAAACGTCAGACGGAATATCACAACGAGGCAGCCGTGTGTCATCTGGATGGATACATCACAGTAAAATGTCTTAGAGTTTAGACCAATCAGATCAGTTTTGTTTCTGTGATTACCCCCTGGATAATACTCGACTGCCTCGTTCAGAGACTCCCAGTGTTAAGCTTACTTTTGAGAACGTCTAGCGGATATCAGCACGGCTAGTCGTTTTATAGTTAATACTATTAATTAATAGTCGTTACCCGGAATGCCATGTTTTGATCGCTAGAAGGCGGACGTGTACAAGTACATGCGCAATGCATTGCAGGATCGATTGTCGACGGAAAAACAACTTGTACTTCAAATTAGAGAGTCGGCAAGAATTATTGTTTGCGAAGAATACATCTTACCAACAATAGCGCTTATTGATATTAAACATCAATCACAACTCTAGCATCACAACGCAAACAATCGGCTGATCTAACGTTTGAATAATGTCGAACCCAATAGAACATGCGTTGGCCTAGACACACGATTGTATCAGCGCACGGCAAAAGATCACGCGATATCTCATTGTGGTGTGCACCGGAGGCACCTCTATTAACATGTGCTGTTGCAACGTTAATATCCATTAATACTGATTGAGGTGTGCTTTTGTATATTATTCTTCTTGTTAATTTCCCTTTCTGTTTTTGTGTCGCGGACCCTTGAAATAAACGATGAATAAATAAGATGTTGAGGGAAAATTAGCCACTTGTGGTCGTACACCTTGTTTATAATTTTGTTTATATAGTTTTGTAATTATCATACATATATACACACACATATATATATATATATATATATATATATATATATATATATATATATATATATATATATATATATATATATATATATATATATATATATATATATATATATATATATATATATATATATATATATATATATATATATATATATATATATATATATATATATATATATATATATATATATATATATATATATATATATATATATATATATATATATATATATATATATATATATATATATATATATATATATATATATATATATATATATAATATAACGGTGTGGCATAGCTATTACCTGGATGATGCCGGAAACGCCGGAAAGGATTTCTATCAACTTCGCTTTATCAGTCAGCCACCCTTTCATTGCCGTTGCACACGACTGTACGACGATACGCAGATGACACAGAACGTAGCGAATTGTGTTCATAATGAATCATGTATTATAACAGCTATTACTTATAGCTGTTTAGGTAAGGAGTGCCTGTGCTTGCTTGTTATATTTACATTTGTGTTTGTGAGTGTGGGGGGGTGCGTGCGTGTGTAGGTTGGTAGGTAGTTACAAAGATAGGTGGGTATGTGGGTGAGTGGGTGTTGGGTAGGGAGGTAGGTAGGTAGGTAGGTAAGTATTGAAATCAACAAGGAACACCTTCGTGTTGATGAAATCCGGGTCGAAGTCTTTGACACAATTCTTGAGGTGCACGAACTCGCGAGATTCCCACGAAGACACCAAGTTATCGAGTGACAAAGACAATTCTTCAAATTGACAGCAGGGGATTGGTACCTAGAATCGATTCGCAAAATCACCCTACTTCATCGCAATACTGACTGCATGTATGTGTTTGTCTGTGTATGACTGTATGTGCATTCTGTGCGCATACTGTGTGTGTGTTCTGTGTTTATCAACGTATTGCAACATGTGTGTTCTGTGTTTATCGACGTATTGCAACATGTGTGTTCTGTGTTTATCAACGTATTGCAACATGCGTGTTCTGTGTTTATCAACGTGTTGCAACATGTGTGTTCTGTGTTTATGAACGTATTGCAACATGTATGTTCTGTGTTTATCAACGTATTGAAACATGTGTGTTCTGTGTTTATGAACTTATTGCAACATGTATGTTCTGTGTTTATCAACGTATTGCAACAGGTGTGTTCTGTGTTTATCAACGTATTGCAATATGTATTTTCTGTGTTTATCAACGTATTGCAACATATGTGTTTTGTGTTTATCAACGTATTGCAACATGTATGTGCTGTGTTTATCAACGTATTGCAACATGTGTGTTCTGTGTTTATCAACGTATTGCAACATGTATGTTCTGTGTTTATCAACGTATTGCCACATGTGTGTTCTGTGTATATCAACGTATTGCAACATGTGTGTTCTGTGTTTATCAACGTATTGCAACATGTATGTTCTGTGTTTGTCAACGTATTGCAACATGTGTGTTCTGTGTTTATCAACGTATTGCAACATGTATGTTCTGTGTTTATCAATGTATTGCAACATGTGTGTTCTGTGTTTATCAACGTATTGCAACATGTATGTTTTGTGTTTATCAACGTATTGCAACATGTATGTTCTGTGTTTATCAACGTATTGCAACATGTGTGTTCTGTGTTTATCAACGTATTGCAACATGTATCTTCGAGAAATTGCTTAACGATTCGACGCAACGTCGAATCAGACTGATGCGCACGTACAATTACAATACACTTAGTCGTATATCCAGAAATGGAGCACTGCGTTTCTCACCGTTAGGTTAAATGTTTCTCCGTAACAAGTGTAGGTTCGTTGCCAGGATTCAGAGTATTCATCAAAATCCGAGTAGTTCGTCGCTCCACAACATTGGAACTGGAAAGATGCACGACACGTAATGTAGTTGTCACCCATATTGTCTCTGCAGGCTAGGGTGACACTTGCGAAGGTAAGTTCTTGCACAGCACAGTTTACAATCCCTAGGACCATTCAAGGAGTTTTGGGCTTCACCCCTGGCAGACATGTCCATGTAAACAGCAATACGACTTCCATGCGAAACATTCAGCCACGCTGCAATTACTGCGCAAAGGCTATTCATTCACGTATACCCAACACTGTCTAATGTCGTGTATTCTTGTATACACCTGAGTGAACTGAGGCACTGTGGAACGAAAGAAATTGTCCAAGCTTCGAAACGGCAGATGATGATATGAACCCTGAACCTTTCGGTTGAGAATCAGACGTTCTAACCACTGCGCCACTGTGAATATATCTGATTCACGGTTCTTCGGTGACCACAGCTGTACCGAAATGCCTTGTGTGCGGGATGGGTTTCGTTAACTGATGGCATTTCAGACGTTTGTTTACTTTGTTGTGCACAATGGTACACTCCGATTTAATCACTAATTAACGTAATTGAACTAATTTATATATATATATATATATATATATATATATATATATATATATATATATATATATATATATATATATATATATATATATATATATATATATATATATATATATATATATATATCAATATACTATACCAAGCACATATTGAAAACGGAACCTTCAGAAGGTATACCGTATGTAGTGAATTAGGGGCTATTGAGGAACAACGGATAAAGACTACTAGAGATTACTCGTATAATCATTGGTCAAGCTTGGTTCTTGTACCCATTTTGTGGAAGGTGTTAAGAAACCAGTATTGTGTCATAAACACTTCAAGACCCATTTCCGAAGTAAATTTTTGGCTGCAATTGAATCATTCGAATTGGAGCTAGATTGTCGTGATATCATTAAAGCTCAAGGCGCGATTAAATGTGTCGCACTCGCCGTGCTTAGACTCGTCTAAACGCAAACTATAAATATCTGCGCGTTGTCATCTGACTTGGTGTCGCCCGATCGCCGCAACTCGCTCGAGTAAACCGGTCTTTAGAGAATCACCTTCGACATCATATAGTCCCAAGGGAGGTTTTCTACGACTTTTGCATTGGCGACATCTGGTACAACAACGCATGAATTCGACGGTGCGCTCTTGAGTTTTACTGTTCCTATAACGACAGACAAACCAAACGTACAACGTCAACATTAACACAATATGTTCACAACGTGTACAGAGACATAACATTTCCCGTTCAGTTTCTAAATTGTCCATAAAACATTTGAATTTAGTTTATCCCAGTTTCTCGCAACAATTTAAACAATCGTTTAATATTGCCAAGGATTGGCCGGGTTTCCACTCACTAGATTGTCTCGGGTCTAGTTGGGATACCCCATTTCTATAATTCAACGCTCGTGAATCGTGGTTGCACAAAAGAAGAGAACAAGACAACAAAGACAAGTGAATGAAAAATAAATATTTAATACACGATATTTACCAAGTAATTTACAAGGAAACAAGTGTACTCTGGATCTATGTAACATAATCTAATCATCCGATCCTCTGACAATCCGACAGGATTAATCACCCAGTGTAACCGTAGAAGCTTCTACTAACATCTAATCATAACTCACACAAAACACTGTTCCAACATAAACTGAAACAAAAGCCTATCACATCTCTTCCGCAGGGAGATCTACCATATTGGCATGTAGACTTAACGTGGCTAGTCTTCCCGGTGCCCACAGCTACACAGTTGATTCTACGACATCTAATGCCTAAATAACATCCTAATTACATATGTGGCAGATAAATGCCTAAGCAACATCACATTTTATTTTAAGGCATCTAATGCCTAAACACCCTCACAGTCGAGTCTCTGCATTCGAATAAACCGTTCACTAGGCCTGGCCTGGCGCGAGCTCATTACCACCCATCTTTACATGGGTGACAGAGATGATTTCCCGGTCGTCCTGAACGGAGGGTTGTCGCAGTTTGACGTTTTACTTCGGCAGTCGTGCGCCGTCCGCCGTCCACAGTCGTACACTTCGTTGCCTCACGAGTATAGACGCAATGGACAGGCGACCATCTACCCGTTTTTATCTATGTTGCGCCTGTCAATCACTATTTTTCTTCCGTTTCCCCTTCTCCTTCTAACTTTAGTGGATAGTATACATACGCATCATATTTCTTTCCACGTGGCTGACTCACACGTGTCCTTCACTTGACACTAATTCAATATCTTACTTTCCATGTGGCTGACTCACACTTGTCCTTCACTTGAAACTAATTCAACAATCACGGTCTCCTGAACTAGTCCAGAAAGAAAAACACCCATAAATATGGTAATACTCCCGTCCTTGCCGACTCAATGTGCATCATTATCTCAGATAAACAAACCCACGCCGTGGATACGGACACGGGCAAGCTTGAGCAAAAAAAATTTCATCATACTGGTCGACTCCAACAAAGGCCGATGCAATCATTCATACTTGAAAGATTTAACTATTAAATAAAGGATAATACTGATAAAAAATAGCAGAAATGCTACACATTTTACCATTTTACTTCACTGTTATTATAAATTGCATAACTGAGTTGTCAACTGTTGTTAACTGAGTTGTTACCCAGAACGTCATGTATTAGATCGCTAGACGGCGGGTGTGTGTAAACGCAGCACATCGCGGGATCGATTGTCGACGAAAACACAATTTGTACTTCAAATTAGAGAGTCGGAAAGAATTACTTACAGCAAATAATACATGCGACCAATAATAACGTTTATTGATATGAAACAGAACTCACAACGCTAGCACAGGAACGCAACAACGGAGTTATCTGACATTTGAATAACTTCGAACGCGATCGAACTTACGCTGGTATATATGCGCGATTCTTTCAGCGCATGGCAATAGATTCGCGTGGATTACGTGTTACGTGGATTACGTGTTACGTGTACTTCCGTCGACAATATCACGCGATTTAACTTTTATGTTAGTGTTATATCATGCACCAGAAGCGCCACGGGTTATGCCGGGTAGCATCTAAATACGTAATTAGTTAATTAAGGTGTTTATGTAATAAAGCGAACCGTCTTATGGAGACAAATGAGTAGGTCCACTTATAACATGGAGGTGTTCCAGACGGTGTCCCAGATCGGATCGCGGAGACGTAATCGAAATGCGGAAGAACTGGTAACCCGGTAATCCGCATCATCAAACAATAAACACTAACAAACAGCTAGACGGGTGTTACACACTAATGCTGCTTTCAGCACCCACAATCACCAGCATTTGACTAAAAACAAAGCTGTGCAGCGGAATGGCAAAGTCACAGACAGGGTACATGAAAGGAGATTGAGCTCTGCTACAGATGCAATGATGAAATGGCGTCAAGGACAATCGTAGTTCAGCACATGGAAGAGCAGGCCGGGCCAGACCAGCCTTTACATTTATTCCCTGTCTAAGGGAAGATTTGAGACTGGCGCCTGGAGAGCTGAAGATGGCAATGTGGGCTAGAGATGTCTGGAAACAAATGGCTGGAGCCAGCAGAGTTCGACCACACGGGCCGACATGCGTCAACGTGAGTGACTGAACCAATTAAACACCCATACATTGTCCATTTGTGCCTGCTCAAAGTTGAAGTTGCTTGGCGTGGCTTATTTTTGCTTGGTCCAGCAGCACAAATATTAGATCAAACTCATGAACCCTGTCGTGTGCTGAACAATGTTAATAATATATACCGTCTTCAAACATTAAAAAACATGAAAAAACGTAATGTTTGACTCACATTTTCTGATCGTTGTGACAAATGTACGTTAATCGTGGTCTAATAGCAGCATGTTCAATCACTGGATGGTACCATGTAACTGTCGCTACTGTAATTTCTGCGAATCCGCCACTGTTATGCATCGGGCCCCACATTGAGATGCGCAGATATACTCTAATATGCCTTTTGATTCTCATTCCAGATGGTCGGTTTGAAAAAATGTTTAGATTGATTAGGAGAAATGTAACATACAAGGAAAACGTATAATTATAACTCTGTATGAAGCAATAGCTAGGCCTCATTTACTGTATACAAACTTCTCCATCCACTACAACTCGTTGTCTTCTGTCAGTCAGCCATTGTTGTATCCAGTCAGTTATGCTATCCCCGATACCATGGGCTTTTAATTTAAGTAGTAATCTTTGATGTGGCACTTTGTCAAAAGCTTTCTGAAAATCTAAGTAGATAATATCTACTGGCGATGCCACGTCTATCCACTTAGTGATTTCTTCCAAAAAACATAGCATGTTTGTTAAGCATGACTTCGCTTTAAGGAATCCATGTTGAGATGAATTTAATAATTTATGCTTAAGGAGGAAGTCCACCATAATTATGGTCTTTAATTAACCTTTCTAATAATTTACAAATCACTGACGTTAAACTCACTGGCATGTAAGTGTCTGACTTATTTCTCGAATCCTTTTTAAATAATGGTATTATGTTTGCTTCTTTACATTGAAACGGAACAACTCTCTCTTTTAATAACAAGTTGAATACTCTTGCAAGTGGTATACTGATTTGTTCTACTGTTTCCATTAGTAATTTTGGAGGAATCCCATCCACTCCCGGTGATTTATTATCCTTCACTGCCTTTATTTTCTTAGCTACCATTTCTGGAGTTACAGCTAACGGTCCTAAATAGTCAGATTTAGCCTCCTGAAATTTAGCATCAGCAACTGGTAAAGAACTAATTTTTTCTTTGGTAAACACTGCACAGAAGTAACCATTTAGGTCTTCCGCGATTAAAAAAAAACCTGTGATATTATATTTCCAGCACTGTCATTTTTTATGTTACATGCTAGTTTTTGCTCATAGCTTCTTTTAGATTGTCTGATTTCAGTTGTAGCTGCATTAAGTACCTCTCTGTAATTTGAATGGTCTTCTTTATTTTCGGTACGTCTATAAACCCTCCACATAGTTTGTTTTAATACTATTTTTCTAATAGCCTCTTTTGACAAGTGTTTCTTTCTACACCGTTTTCCTTGTTTTTGGAAGGGAACAAATTGATCGATGGTACTCTCAATTTCATATTTTAGTATATTCCAACATTCAATTGCGGTCTTATTCATCATCACGTTATTTCAATCTAGCTTTGCTAAGAATTTTCTCATATCTTTGTAGTTTCCTTTGTGGAAGTTTCTCTTGTACGTTTTCTTATTTTTACTTTCTGATTTCACATTGATGTCAAAATGTATTTGATTATGGTCACTGTTACCCAATGGTTCAAGTATTTTTACATTGTCCACTAATTCTTTTTGTGATGACAAAACTATATCTAATACATTTTCTCCCCTGGTTGGTTTTAGTACGTGCTGAGTAAGAAAGCTATCCTGGAATAAACATAGAAATTGTTTGTCCTCACTCCTTGTGCTCTCTAGAGAATTCCATTGTATGTGTCCATGGTTAAAATCTCCCATTATGATACATTCCCCTTTACTAACTTCCTTTATAGCGTTTTTTATTTTGTGTTGTCCTCGTCGTTTATGTTTGGACTTCGGTAAACTAATCCAATAGTTAATTTTTTATTTCCTGAAACAATTTTGCACCAAACAGCTTCATCGCAATCTGCTTCCCTTTCTAGTTTTATTTTATAAGCCTGAATAGATTCTTTAACTTATAAAATAACTCCCCCTCCCTTTCTTCCTATTCGATCTTTCCTAAACATTACGTATCCTGTCAGTCCTATTTCAGCATCTGTTATGTATATGTTGGCCCTTGATTCAGTTATACGAATTATGTGAGGGTAAATATCTTCTACCAAAACGTTTAATTCGTTTTTTTTCTTAGTCACTATGCTCCTTGCATGTAAACATACGCATCTATAAACTGTTTCAGAGATGTTTTTCGGACGATTTGATATTGGTTTGTCTGTGGCTTCTTGTTCTGCTTGAGACACATCTAGGTAACCCCCTGCACCTCTAGTTTAAACAATGTTTACTACCAAAAATATTTGTCATTGTAACCATGCCACTATCTACTGCTGCTGAAAGTTCGTCCGCGAATACTGCTGCCCCCTTTCCACTTAGATGAAACCCATCCTTCATGTTCATATCAGCCAACCCAATAAAACTTCCCCATAAATCCACAAATCCAACTTCTTCTTCCCTACATAGTTTCTGGACTAACATGTTAATTGCCATCCCCCGACAATTTCGATATTTGTGACCCCTCCTGCCCATTACTGGTAAAATCCCTGACAGTATTACCTGGTCAACCCATGTCTGTTTTCGTGTTCTGACCAACTGCCTATATTTCCTAACTATGGCAGTTGTAACCTCTCTCTCTACGTTATTTGTCCCTACATGTACTAAAACAGATCCACCCTTACCCGAACCTACGATGTTTTCTACCCTCTCAGTTATCGCCTCTATTTTGGCTCCAGGCAAGCAGACCACCACATCATCTCCCTTGTTTAAGACTATGTCGCTCTTTCTAACTATCGAATACCCCACAAACACCCTCGCTCTCTTCCTCACCCCCTCTATCACTGCTGCAGAATAGCTCTTCCTTTCGATCCCCTCCATCAGATTCTGTCCTGACCCCTTCCCTCCTGTCTCCCTCGCTCCTGTCTCCCCACTTCCCTCTCCTTCGCTCTTGTCTCCCCCACTCCCATCTCCTTCACTCCGGTTGTTTTACCGCCCTTCTCCCCCACTCCCATTTCCTTCCCTCCTGTCTCCCCCACTCCCCTCTTCTTCACTCCAGTTGTCTTCCCCCCGTTCCTTTCCTTCCCGTCTCCTTACATCCTGTCTCCCTACGACCTGTCACCTTCCCTCCTCTCAGCTTCCTCCCAGGCTGAGGTGAGCTCGCCGTAGCATCTCTCTTGTCTTTCCCCTCTTTATCATCTACTGTTCCCTCACCGGAACTACTATCACAACCCCCCTGTTCCCTTCCCACCATTGCCACCACGAGCAGCCTCAGCTCTTCCAACTCCACCTCTAGTTCCTTCATCTTCGTACATCCCCTACACTCAAAACTAAAACTATCTGCCTGGACCTCAGCCCAGGACTTCTCGCCCCCAGATTTGACGACGTCCAACCAGTTACTTCAACTGCCACAAATTAAGTGCCTTGTGGCCTTTAACTGCCGTTTGCGCAGCGCCATCATACAATTTAGTTTTAATTAGTTTGCTACGTTAGCCTTGAATAAAGCTGTTTTTGTGTTCAAAAGAACACTTTAGGCTAATATACTTGCTAACTACGTCTTCTATTAAGCTCGCGTGAGCAAAAAAAAAGCCTGCACCTAGCGAATACGGAGAACACTGTGTAACAAAACAACGAAATCAGTGTGTACTAATTTACGCTAAAATCCTGCAGTTAATTCCTTTTTACCGAAAACGTTTACTACCACTATGTCAGATATTACCTTATGTATGTAATTTAAGTAAATATATCACTATATCACTTTATTCAACTGGTGGATCGAACTATCGTTTACACTGGTTATATATATATATATATATATATATATATATATATATATATATATATATATATATATATATATATATATATAAATATATTAACCAGTGTAAACGATAGTTCGATCCACCAGTTGAATTCACGACCTGTAAACAAACTCCCTTTTATCACTCGTTGAGTTTGAATCCGAGAAAAAATACTACATCTGTTAACAAAAACGGTTTCTTAATTTATGTCTACAAGAAGTTTGTGAACAATATATGTATAATAGTAAGACTTATTCTAACCAATGTTACTGACTATTCACTATGCTATCTAAATTTTCGAATGGTAAACAACCCTATTAACGCTCGCTGACTTCCCTGACAGAGTCCGAAACTAACTTACTCTAAAATACTGTCTCTGACTAATAATTAACAAAACCTGCTCTCTAATATACGTCTACAATATGTTTATGTATAATATATATGCAATGGTAATACTTATTCTATTCGATATTCGACGCTTTTTTATAAAATTATATTCACCAATTTCAAATTGCTGCTGCACCAAGCCAATATTGATACATATCTCAGGAGGGCGGCTTACACATAAAGGAACAAAATGTGGACTCTCAATAAGCCAATGGCTTCCTTGTCCACTTGCCATCTGGGCCTCTGCCTTGAGTGGCAATCTTGTTAAATCGTTTCCTTATTTCGGTTTAAATATGTTATGCATCACTCACCTTTATACCGCCGCAAAGACTTAAGCAGATATTCCTCCGTTTTCGATTCCACCTGTAGACAAACCTCAGGAAGATTAGTTTCTGAGAAATATAAAGAATGTAAGAATGCAACATCGATGGCATAACAATGGTAGAGCAAGGACACTCTCACATCTTAATGTATTCCTTTGGTACGTTCATTTAAACGTACCCTTTGCGTCGTTCTGGGGCACCTCGAGTAAACATCGATGTAAATTTTCGTTAACTGTTAACAACCACAAAGACATATTTACAGAGGCCTAAACAAATATAATACGTTTAAATTTTTCGATTTTATGAACACTTACTTCTAGTGAATTTTGTCATCTAGCCAACAGTATTAACCACATGCAAATACAGACTTGAAAGTAGCCGTAAGATCAATGTCAAATCACCCTCAAATAACTGACTGCGTATATTCTATGCTATTATACAAGCCTAGATCAATAGATGCGTTCAAAGGTGTAGATGGATAAATAATGGGTTATAGAACATTTTTATATTGTTGAATAAACATTGCTCATCATAGCCTTGTGTAACCCACATACGCACACAAAAACACACGCATGCACGCACACACGCACGCACACACGAACACACGCTCGCATATACGCATTCTTCAATAATGCTGATAGCATTTATAAAACGCGTCTTGTTGACGAAAGGACATTGTTTTAGAACGTGTAATTGCTGTTGTTAAGACATTCCACAGATCCATAGTTCTTAGAACGAATAAGTGTTTATATGCAGCTCTACTGGATTGGGCGTGTTTGCATTTATACTAATTTTACTCACATGCACGTGCACACGCATGCACACACGAACGCAGGCACGCACGCACGCACTGAATATGATAATGCATAAATGACCAGATGTAGCGCTTTGTTATCAGTACAGCGCACTAATGATTTACCCAATAAAGTCAACGCTAAAAGTCAGTCTTCCACCCTTCACGCAACATTTCGATTCGGGTTTAATAAAAACGTGTACACTGTAATTGATGTCTTGTCACCGATCTTTAGTAGCGTCTTACAATTTCGTTTTGGGAACGTCAACAAGAAAGGTACTCCTCTACATTTGTTGCCTAAATGAGCCGGATTCTGTTTTTGTATACCAGGGATTCGTCTATCATTGACACGAGCATGTGCTGCCAAGCAACAACTAGAACATGTGTCCTGCACAAGTGTCATAGTCGGAAAATGTGTCATTGTCCCTGCTAATGACTATTTTGTTCAGGGTGCAAAACATCATTGACAATTTATTCGTAAGAAATGAACCCGGATATAAACACTTGATTTTTTGCTATCAGTGACCTACGTCTTGGCGATAGAAGCGAGCCATCACGTAACAAGCGAGAGTCAAAACGGTAATGACGAAACCAAAGATGATGACCTGGAACAAAAGCGAGAGCCCACTGTGATGTGCGTTCGTCGCATAAATGATCAAAGTGAAATAAAACGTATATTGTTTAGCATTGGTTCAGACCATCACCAGCCCCTTCAATACATTGTGTTAAACATAAGATATCGCGCATATTGACAATTAGAAAGCGTTGTTCCCCCGAAATGTGGGACGACCAAACCACTACCGACCAATATGTAATTCTACACGGTTTTTGGAATTTACGAACTTATACGATCACCCTTTATATATGCATCGTTTTGAATATGAATGTGCATGCTTGGTTGCGCACGTGTGTGTGTGCGTTTGCGTGAGTGCGTGTTTGTGTTCCTGCGTGTGTACATGTTTTCAATCAAGCAGTCAATCTAGCAGTTTTATTATCCGTACGGATGGAATGAAAAGGAATTTGAGTCGATTGGAAAATGTGATTAAATAGATCACCAACGCGTACCATGTTCATGACAGACACTTTGTCCGTGTACGACCCGTAGACGCCAATGGCAGCGAGCACGAGGAGCAAAACGCCAGCAACAATCAAGACGATGGCGCTTTTCTCGAGCATCGAATATTGCACTGTAGCTTTAAACGTGTCCACATCCTGGGTGAACTGTAAGATGCGCAACTATCTAGAATACCCCGCAGGCAGGTGGTATGTAAGAGACGCAAGTAATTAGAATGTCATCGAGGCATATGGTCTGTAAGAAACACAACCATGTAGACTACCTATGTATGATGAATGATGTCTGATAACTCCACAAACATTTCGCATACCTGCGTCTTGTGTCATTGAATTTAATATCACTACTAAATCTGACTGCCTGTTCTTAATGATATCATAAACTGGTGTGGAGCCTGAGCTAGTTTCTGTACATATCAATCATAACTGAAAACATATATGAGTGAGAAAATGGCATCCATTTATTTAATACAGTAATCATAGGCATGGAATGCCGAAGAGCCCCTACATAGGAGTGACAATCACAATTGGTTAAAAGTGCCATAGTAGGGGGTGTAATTACCAAGTTGATTAGCCATACACTTATATGTACAAACATAAAGGCTGGAGTACTCGATCCCCCACCTCCCACGGTACGAGGGAGACCACCCCACCCCAGGCGAACTCCATAAATATATCACATACCTCGTGTTAAAGTAATTGTATTGCGTTTTGATGTGGAAACATATTGTTAATTATGAAAATAATAATGTTTATTATAATGTTTATAGAAAACATGGAATAGTGTTAGCACATCTTTATCTAAAGTATTTATTTTACCTACTAGTTAATGTTAAACATTCAGAATTATAATACTGTGTTACGTTCTTTAAAACTGGCAGTTCGAAGCAACAGGACTCATGAATATTATCTTATGCATATAATTATAATTAATTTAAGGGAACTCTCCTTAAAGTTATTTTTTTGTAAAAATACATTGAATGCAGTCTCGATGGATGTGCGACTCACATGAGGAATGTTCCGTTGCATTGCTTTGACCAGTACCTCGTCATTTATGTGCAAAGCGATACCGGTCACCAGAAACGTCAACCCTGTTACCTGCAGAGTATTTATAACGATGGTGACACTAACCACGTAGTGATAATGATGATGACACTAACCACGTAACATCGGTGCGAGAAGTGTGTTCATGTGGAGTAGGATAGGGTGTTTATTAGATCCAGGGTTGTTTCAGATTAAGTTACCCCATTTGATGTGTTGTTGAAATTGTATAATATAAAATAAAGTGCAGACATCTTGGAAACTTGGAATTTTGCTAAACATGATAATGTACGTATATTACATTAGACGATGACAGTGGTTACCATTTGTATTTATACATTGCGCTATGTGTGAACAATATGGGACTTCTTCTTAAACACCCTATCCTACTCTACATCTATCATGGCATAATGTCACGTATTGGCCTCTAGCTATTAGCCTTGTGCAGTGTATTAACGACATTGTAGTAGGACTTTTTTATTCGCAAAAATGTTCATCAGGTTGATAGAGAATAATGAGACAACGGTTTTATAATAATTACATATATTAAGATTTACTTCCTCAACGTTTCGGCTACCTTCGGTAACCGTCATCAGGCACTGAACTGTTGGATGACTAGTTCGTCTTCTGCTGGCCAGTTGGCATAGCAAGCAGGCATCCCCTGTCTTTCCTGTGTACACTTATACGGTGATAAAGGAGGATAGAACAGTAAAATCCCTAGTATATTGCACGAAGACCCATGTTGGTGAGCGTCTGAACGTTAGGTCTCACCATCCGCGACATTACAAAATGGGTTTCGACAAACCGTTACTGGGCGGATGTAACGACATCAGAGCAAGCAACGGGAGGAGAAGGACGCAGAAAATCCACCAAAGTTATGGTCACTATCCCTTATCACAAAAGAGTAACTTAACTCGTACAGCGTGTATTAAAATACCACGAGATCGCTACAACTGTGAGATCACATCAGGATAATGCTACTGCATCGAAAGGACATCGTGGAAGACATCAGGAAGAGAGACGTAATTAGACGTATGAGACGGCCTGTTGTCCATGTCAACTGCCCATCGGAAGAATAACTAGTCGTAGATGGAACTCTGAAATCTTGGCGCCATAGAGTCAAAGCGGTACAGTAATCTAGCACGCACGCACGCACGCACGCACGCACGCACGCACGCACGCACGCACGCACGCACGCACGCACGCACGCAAGCACGCAAGCACGCACGCACGCATCCACGCACCCACCCATGCACGAACGCACGCATGCACGCATGCATGCACGCACATACCCACCTACCCACGCCCGAAAGCACGCACATACGCACACACCTGGACCTGTTGTGGAATTATATTTGACACACGTATTATTAGCCTGTTCACTAAATTATTTTAAGTCGTACTTACAATCACCAAGAATGTGAGTACGTAAAAAATTACGTCACATGGGCCTATTGACATCTTCTACTGTAGATGCAATCGCAGCGCCACCTGCAACCTACACACACACCAACATGTTTTGAAATAACTGCGTTTAATGGGAATATACATCGATTTTAATTGAATAACAAAACGAATATTTCACGGGACATTGTCAATAGGGTTGGGATATTATTAGAGTTTGACAAATTTGGAGAATTTGATCATTTTAATTCCACGAAACACCGTATTATCTAAGAAATGAAAATATTTGTACATTTGCTTTAACCGTCCCAGCAAGTCTAAAAACAGCAGTTGTGATTCAGTACTCAATAACACCCACTCTCACTGCGTTGTTTCGAGAGTTCATATTTCTGGATGAGCTGCAAAACTGTGCGTTAATTATTCGTCGCCTATCAGTTTATAATAAAATATTACTAACAAGAAGAAGAAGAGAAGAAGAGAAGAAGAGAAGGAGAGAAGGAGAGAAGGAGAGAAGAAGATAAGAAAATAAAATAAAAAGAGAATCAGAGGAGAAGAGAAGAAGAGAAGAAGAGAAGGAGAGAAGAAGAGAAGAAGAGAAGGAGAGAAGGAGAGAAGGAGAGAAGAAAAAAGGAAAGAAGAAAAACACTTCTATTACGCCTAAGACCTGGAACCCTGGTTAGATAATCAAAACATTGGTAGGCAATGTTAAAATTCTCAACAGATGTAATACTCTGCATCGTTCTGAAGTAGTAACAGAGAATAATAAGAACAGGTCTATTATGCTTAATTCCTCGAAAACCTTTGCTCAGAGGCGCATCAAAACAAAAGGGTGAGGCCATCTCCAAATTGGAATGAAATGCTTCTGTAACATTCGGTTTATTTATTGAGCTAGAATCTGTGGCATCGCGATCGATTGCACAAATTACATAATATAATATTATTATAATAAAAAAGTATCCAAAGCTGATTTGTATGTACCGATATAACTAGTTATGCGGAAATTGCGGTAAGTTCGAGAAACACTACACAGGACTAATCAATTCCAAGTCGTGAACAGACGGAACCATTTAACATGCTATTGTGTTTTAACGAAATCATATCAATTGCACATTTGTTAGATGCATTATCGGTATGTTTATCCTCACCTTGTACGACTCATCAAAGTTACATAGAAAACGTACATTTAATACATGAGCCTACTTAAACATAGCCACCATTAAAATCACCATGCTACACGTAACACAAGCAACAACTTGATGACGTCATAAGCATATGCCAAGATTTATTTCGTAATACGCAAGTCACTGTACATACGGTGCATAGTTTAATTCCTGTGTTACGGTCTTAGTGTTTTCAAGCATTTTGAAAGTTTTAACCACCTTGTACACTTTCGTTTTTGATTATTCTTTTTTTTATATATAAATAATACGAACAAACTGTAAAATAAGGGTAGCTTAGCACATGTTTTGTGTAGGTTTTTTTCGCAGATAAAGTGCTGACAATCTGATGTCAAGACTTAGTGTTATGTCATAAATGTACTTTCGTGTGCCTAAGCAGTTCCATTACCCATGAATCCCCGGTGTATTTGGTTAATAACGGGGGTGTGCAAAGCTTACTAAGTTTGTGTGGAAAAAAACAACTACTATATAGGTTGAAAATTTTCAATTCGTTGAATTTATTTTGGAGGGTGATTTCGCCATAATTGCCACTGTGCACACCGCATTAAATGTAAGATGCCTGCAGCATAGCCATAGGGTGCACAGTCAGAATTAATAGTCTCTCTGGATAATTACATAAGTATAGAAGACAAACTGGTACTGCTTGCTGATTGGGACCCCACCTCCCCCAAAGGGCTGCACGCCTATTGGCCAAAGCCAGAGTAAAAGAAGAATCAATACTGGCAATACTCTATGCCGAATATTGTAGTGGTTTATGTCAAGATTAACATGAAATGATGGCCACAGCCCAATTAAAACACCCAATTAGGGTTCAACGACAAAGTATTCCAAATATACTGAGCTGTCTGGCACAGTTGGGATGGTCAGTCTCGACTACAACCAGCCCTCTGCCAACAGAGGGATAAGTCGCCTCACGACCCCCCTGCCAACAGAAGGTGGGTTCCCTTGCTACCTTTCCTCCGCCGACAGATGGATCAGTCGCCTTACGACCATCCCTCTATCAACAGTTTTGGTCGGCCTATTATGCTGCCGAATTTAAAGATGCTGCCTCTGAGGGAGCGAAGAATGTGAAGAGAAGTTGCGATCGTCACCGACACGTTGTTGCCCTCGCCAATGCCGGGTCACGTTATCACTGCCGCGTCATGTTCATTACTGTCAAGTTGTTGTGATCATCACTGGCAAGTCAAGTTGTTGCGTTCATCAATGCACGTCCCGTAGTTATGTTCATCACTGCACGTCCCGTAGTTGTGTTCATCACTGCACGTGCCATAGTTGTGTTCATCACTGCACGTACCGTAGTTGTGTTCATCACTGCACGTCCTGTAGTTGTGTTCATCACTGCACGTCCCGTAGTTGTGTTCACCACAGCACGTCCCGTAGTTGTGTTCATCACTGCACGTCCCGTAGTTATGTTCATCACTGCAATTCCCGTAGTTGTGTTCACCACAGCACGTCCCGTAGTTGTGTTCATCACTGCACGTCCCGTAAGTAGTTATAGGGAAGTTTTGGGACCTCAAATGCGGCGGCTACGCATGACTGATTTCGGTTAAGAGCGCTCCCTAGCGGCCAGTTCACGCATGAGTGACGTGGGGGTGTGGTAGCAGCCAATCAGAGTGTGACGACGCCACCCCAGGAGAGTAGTGTTGAGATGAAAGAGTTCAGAGGGGTAATTAACGGGGTAATGAACAATGAATAGGGTAATTAATAACTGAGATCAAAGGACCTACTAACGAGTAGACGAGAAAGGAACGAGTCACGTCGTGGTGTGACCACCCCGCCCCGCCCCGCCCCGCCCCGCCCCGCCCCGCCCCGCCCCGCCCCACCCCCACCGCAACACAGGACCCTGACCGCGACGGAGTGACCAGTCCGAGTGGCGAACTAATACTAACTGGACGCCCTAACGACAGGAGTTAACTGTAAGCCGAAGCGTTTATATAGCTGTGAGCCATAGTGCGAGATGAAAGGAAGCTAATCGGAACAATGTAGCAACGGAGCCGAGCTAATCAGTGAAAAAACGGCAACACTGTTTCAAAGTAGACTATTGATGTGGGACTGAGGCCTGTTATAGCCAGAATATATATATATATATATATATATATATATATATATATATATATATATATATATATATATATATATATATATATATATATATATATATATATATATATATATATATATATATATATATATATATATATATGTAGTGGACATAAGACGTAATAAAATGAAAACCGTTATGTTATATGTAATATTTAGCGACATGCACGGCAGCATTTTATCCGTTGGAATATGGAAATCGAACCGTTCAGTAAAAAATTGTAGCAGGGTGAAAATTGACTATGTGTAAAATATGCACACAGCATTGAGGCTTTATAGCAGAATATATATATATATATATATATATATATATATATATATATATATATATATATATATATATATATATATATATATTAAGGACATAAGACGTATTAAAATGAAAACCGTTAAATATAATGGTAGTATGTTATATGTAATATAGCGACATGCATGGCAACATTTTATCCGTTGGAATATGGAAATCGAACCGTTCAGTAAAAAAATTGTAGCAGGGTGAACATTGACTATGTGTAAAATATGCACACACGCACGTGTAACAAGAACGCAATACAAGAGTGGAATATAAGACGAAGCAAAATTTAATATTATATATATATATGAAAAAGAAGTAGGTTATATATTAAAACATTAGAAATATATATATATATATATATATATATATATATATATATATATATATATATATAGAATTATAAGCATAGAAGTTAAGCATTAAAATGTGATATATAAGTATAGAAGTTAAGCGTGGGTACAGGTTCAAGCAGCACTGTTGAATACAACCAAAAGGTTACGACGAGCGAGAGGACGCGATGTTGTCCTCTTGCGTCTCAAGTTGTTCAGTGGCAGCGGTGCCAGCGTGCGTCGACGTCGACGCAGTAACGGCGATCGGCCCGACGGTGTTTTCGGGTAGCGTTGTAGTTCGGACATGACTGCCAACCAGCGCCTCCTATGAACGAGGAAATCTGTAGCAGAGGGACACGTATCATCCCAGCATTCGGGTGGGATGTCATGGTGGCGATAGCCAAATTTGATGCGCTGGACTTCGCCGACAACATGACGCCAAAGACTGGCGTACCGCATGAAGTACGGTAACAGACCGTCGGTATAGAGTTGGTCGCGAAACTGACCGGTAGCCCGTGTGACCCGTTGGTCTATGGTCATCTGCTGCATTTCTGCCATGACGAGCTTCCAGTAAGCTCTATGCGTGCTGCAAGTAAACGACAAAACTAGAGTGAGAATATACATAATGTAGTCATCTATATATATATATATATATATATATATATATATATATATATATATATATATATATATATATATATATATATATATATATATATATATATATATATATATATATATATATATATATATATATATATATATATATATATATATATATATATATATATATATATATATTATATATATATATATATATATATATATATATATATATATATATATATATATATATATATATATATATATATATATATATATATATATAACAGACGTAACCAAGCGACGAGAGAGATATGTAATACGAAACCGATCGACTGGTAGGTGTTATCACTAGACAAGTCGCTGCATATGGAACTTGGACTCGACGAACACTCAGCGAGACATATATACAGGGAACGATAGAACAGTATGTAAAGTGAACATTTATTAAAACTGAGCTATGTAGAGCTATGTAAAGAATAATAATAAATAAATAAATATATATATATATATATATATATATATATATATATATATATATATATATATATATATATATATATATATATATATATTTATATATATATATATATATATATATATATATATATATATATATATATATATATATATATATATATATATATATATATATATATATATATATATATATACTTACGCACGATCCAGTTGTTGAAACATTGCAGTCCCGACGTCGTGTATAACGATCAAGAGATCGCTAAACAGAGGTACCAGTCCGGCAGGCATGATGTTCCTGAACGAGTATGAAGGCAATAACGACGGCTGTGATGACGACACGAAGATCCCAGCTCGTTTATATAGCATGGTAGAAATAAACCAGACAGCTGACGTAACCCTCAGAACAATACCACAGTAATCAGTATAAAAGATAAGCGGCCTGCAGCTGTCAACTAACCGACACCAGGCATCCATCACGCAAGGAAAAGTGGGGGTTATGAGTACCGAGACAGCTCTAGAACGGCGTATATTTAATACAGTAAATGTACATTTTAACGGCATAAAGGCAGTATGAACCGTCCTATACAGTTCAGAAGCGGTAACAATTATCTGTCCAATTTCTAGGTGTGCAGGATACATGTGTGGAATAGAGAATTTAAGACTGTGGAAAGCGCGTACCAGTGACGTAAATGCATGCATCATGGTGATATGCATACAGCTGAAAAAATGCTATCCACTCACACGGGTCTACAGGCGAAATACCTAAGCAATAGCATTCGAGAGAAAGCGCATTTACGCGCAGACTGGAACACACAAATATGTTCTACAATGTATGCATTAGTGGCTGTTAAATTTCGCGACCCGATCCTACGTAAACGACTGTTAGCCACAGGAAAAGCTGAATTGAAGGAATGGGTAAAGAGTCGGGAAGACTACTGGAATGCACTGACCTACAGTGGTCAAGCTGGTCAGAACATGTTAGGACAGATACTTATGAAAGTACGCGAGTTCATACGAAGACATGATAATCCTCCCACAGTGAAACTAATGCCAGACGTAATTCGAGTCGATCACAAGACCGATGGACAAAGTACACCGCACTGGCACACACCCGGCGCACAATAGCGCATCACGCGCGCGACCAAGGGGCGCGATAAGATTGCGCGCCACAGGCAGTAGCAGGCCTACATAAAGTGGCTCGCAGTTAACCAGACACACACTCGCTTTCCGATCGCCCAGCACAACTCGAATAGTTCGTCACCAGCACCAGCATCAACAGAATCGCAACGCAGCAGGTTACCGCTGATGAGATGACGATTACGCGTCTCGAGAACCAAGTAAGTAACGGAAATTATAAATTTACACGGCCGTTAACTATAGTACAATGTGCCGTGCAAGAGAAATTTATCGTATATCCATCGTGTCGACAGTGTACCAAACGTGTGGTTCCCGACGGGAATGGGTATGCGTGTCCGATTCATCGATGGCAGCGGGTTCCAACCTATCGATTCTGTCTGCGTATCCTCCTACAGGATGCCATTGGGAGTGAAGTGTGGGCAACGTTGTTTAACGAAAAGGCAGTTAATGTGTTGGGATTTACGGCTAACGCTTACATGAACATGACGTCAGACACCGAGCGGTACGAGGCACTGGATATGTTGCGGGGGGCTCGTGTCATGGCGACCGTTAGGAAGCGCGTAGCGGGACAGTATGTCAATTACACAGTGTCAGAACTGGAAGTAATGGCCGTGTAACACTGTTGTTGACAGGATGATGATGCCGGCGTCGCCGCTGCCTCTGCTACAAGCAGTGACGTCGTCAGCGTCAGGAACGGAAGAGAGAAGGTAATGGAATGGTTGCGTAATAATAGTTCCGAAATACTATTCTCCTCCTCGGTGGAAAGTTGTTCACCGCCATCCCTCATTATGATAACACATGACGAGGGGGAGGATAGTGACGTCTTATCTATAAGTAGTAGCGACGAGATGGAGGCTACGGTGGGTGGTCTAGATAGGATACGTGATCGATCCGAAGCCATGACGATCGAAAATAACTTTTTTTAAAGCACTAGAAGTCGCCACCGTCCAGTATGCCTGTGACGAGGTAAACTGCATACTTAATTTAAAGGACGACAAGGAGCAGTACGTACCATCGTCCAGCTTGGTCATGCACGTCTTGCGGTGGCTATCTATAGAGGTCACCTCAAGGTGTGCCAACATGATGTGGCGCCACGATGTGGCAGAGTTGGTTAAAAAGACTCTAGCAGAACGATGCACAGATATACAGGGTGCTACGGACGAGTAATGAGAACTATGTGCAACTATATATATATATATATATATATATATATATATATATATATATATATATATATATATACAAACGCAGGAGATGCCGTGGGGGCCTCTGTACGAAGATGATGATGATGATGATGATGAAGACGATGAGAAAGAAGGCGAGGCTGAAGACGACAACTTCGAATTCAGTCCTGCTTCGCCACCGCCAACAACAACTGAGGGAGAGGAGGAGGTATCACCCTCAGCACTGTACGTCTTTCCAGACGCGACAGTGGTGCTCTCGCCAGACGGGGGTGTCGTGCACATACCCGATCAATGCACCAAGCAAGCCGAGCCGTCCACCAGTACTCAGGAAGATGCGGATGCGAAGGAAGAGGAGGAAGAGGAGGAGGAGGCACCCTCCGCAAGCCAGGCCCATGCCAACAACAACAACAACATGAACGACAAGGTGTGTTACATAATGCTAGAAGAGGCGATGGCCAATATAATCGCGAACGGGTGGCGGCAATCGTCCATACTGTCGCCACAATGGCATGAACGAATGATGTCACAGGCTAACCTTATTTAGTAGTGGAACATTAGTAGTGCGTAGTTGAACATTAATAGTGGAACATGAGTAGTTAGTAGTTAGTAGGTGAACATTAGTAGTTAGTAGTTGAACATTAGTAGTTAGTAGTTGAACATTATACCCACTGTAGAGGAATAGTAGTATGAGTAATGTAACTTAGTATCTTTTATTTTGTTTGTTTGCACTAGGATGAAGCGCCTGTGCGATCGACAGAAGCGCGTAGACGTGCAGGTCGGGAATTAGTGGAGATAATACTTGAATACATGATTACGACACACGATGAATAGTAGTTCTATTTCTGTTATGTAGGACGAGGAAGGGTATGATGAAGCACCCGTAGCACCGGCAGCAATGCGGAGACGCGCACTGCGAGGATTAGTGAACGTCATTATTGATTGTATGGTCGAATCACACGATTATTAATATTCACCGTTTACAACGGAAAGCATTATGAATCATAGTAGTTTATTTGTCAGCTGTAGAAAGTTATGTTATGTAGTCTCTTATTGTATGACATAGATATGTAATTTAGTCTGTCTTATTGTATGACATAGAGTAATTGCTATATATATATATATATATATATATATATATATATATATATATATATATATATATATATATATATATATATATACACATAACAACTTATATAATACCTCATCATCATCATCATCATCGTCATTGTACGTAACCTCTGTCGCTGTGTAACAGCCCACAAGTTAATCACCAATATACTAGCCACTGGCCTGTCGATAACCGACCGTAAGCTAGTGGTCACTGTCGAGGATGTAACAATCCCACAAACCATCATGTCAGCACAGTGTTTATATAAGTCTATCCGTGTATATATATATATATATATATATATATGTGTGTGTATGTATATGACATACCAAAGTATATGTAATAAAAAGTCATACAACGATTGATACGTGTTGTCAGTGGTGTTACCTAGTTGAAAGAGAACCCGTAGCCATCTATAGTGGACACAGTAGCCATTAGCATAGGAACACACCTTAGTTACTACACCACCACCACCCCCACACCCCCACCCCCACCACCACCACCACCACCACCACCACCACCACCACCACCACCGTCACCGCCACCACCACACGCTATATATATATATATATATATATATATATATATATATATATATATATATATATATATATATATATATATATATATATATATATATATATATATATATATATATATATATATATATATATATATATATATATATACTAAGAGCCGCGGTCTGTCAGTTGTAGACGCGTACAACACCATGAAACGTCATCTATGTCGTCACTGCGGAGTGACACTCGATACGTACGCAGAGCTACAACAGCACTTAGCGAGCCATTCCATACCGGCAGTTAACGAACACTCGGATGCGGTAACGGCATCAGCAGCGGTGCCACCTAGTGACCACGCCAAGAGAACGAAATATACGTGTAAATGTGATGCAACGTTTGGGAGATAGAACAGACCAACACCTTCAAGGTTAATCTCAGTTACTGGTTCATTCTGAGGAACAAGAACACGGGTCGATACAGGTACTATCATTCCTCGTGCAACTGCTGTGGACGATACCTGGACGAGCCCATTCTCATCACCAACAGCAAGGATTTTGATGACTTTCTCGAACGCATCCGAGAAACCGACGTCCTGCAATGGGCCATCAATCAAAGACCGGATTCTGCGTGGGTGTGCGAACTAGTGACCAATGTCACATTTTTCGTCAACCGCATCATCGATCATCCCATAGGATGCGTAGGAATGATCGCCCTGCCAGTGTACATCAAGAGGAACAAAGCCGTCATCGGTCTGGAAAAGGAACCCATCCATTCCAAGAGGTACAACGATAACCTGTGTCTGTTCCGGTGTCTGGCCTTGCATCGAGGATGTGACATACGTCGATTGGAACCAGCGGTGAAGACGCTGTACGAGACTTACAACCAAGACGGCGTACCCATGGAAGAATTTGCCTGGGTCACGATGGACGACCTCTATCGTGTAGAGACCACGTTCCAAACGAACGTGTGCGTGTACAGTCTCGTAAAACCGGATGGAGAGGATCAAGAGGATGGACAACCAACCGCCGAACTCGTCCGTCGATCGGTATGTAAGTACCCTGACACACTCTACCTCAATCGTCACGAGACGCATTTTTCCCTCATCCAGGATGTAGGCAAATACTGTCACTCGTATAGATGTCGGAAGTGCGGTGACGCGTTGTGGAAAGATGCATGGACGTTGCGTAGACACGAGAGCACGTGTACGGGAGGCGTGCGTCGAGTCTATCCTGGCGGCGTGTATCATTCGACTCCATCCGTGTTCGAACGGCTGGACGACGAGAACATCCGAGTGGCCGAAGCGTTGCGGTACTATGCGTACCGAGCCACCTTTGACTTCGAGTGTTGGATCGACACCGAACAACTTCCGTCGGACAGTGACCAGGTTCACTGGGTTGCGCGTCACGTCCCGCTGAGCGTCAGCGTGGCTTCCAACGTGCCCGGACACGAGCAAGTGAAATGTCTCGTCACGGATGGAGACACCAACAAGTTGGTGAGCTCCATGATGGACATCCTGAGAGCGATGAGTGACGCCGCGTACGAAAATATCAAAGACTCATACGAGTATGCGTTGGAACAACTCGCAGAAGCGCTGACAAGCTGGGATGAGCAGGAGGAGAGTGCACGGTCAGCCACCGACAAGGACGCTCGACCGGCAACCAACCCGTACAAAACGCTGATGGGACAACTGTATGGATGGATGCATCAGTTACCTGTCATCGGGTTCAATTCGGGTTCGTATGATCTCAATGCCATCAAACAGTTCCTCATACCGTACTTCCTGTCGACCTCAAAGACAGAGGAACACGCCGAGGAAGACGACGAGAGGGAGCAAGAGGACAAAGAGACCAAAGAAGAGAACGACGGTGTCGGGTCATTTTTCGTCATCAAACGCAACAACACGTTCATGTGTCTTTCGACGGATCAGCTGAAATTCTTAGACATGACCAACTACATAGCCCCCGGGTTCAGCTACGACAAGTATCTGAAAGCGTACGGATGCGAGGTGACGAAAGGTAATTTCCCGTACGAGTACATGGACCGTCTGGAGAGACTCGACGACACCGCTCTTCCGCCGAAAGAGGCCTTCTTCAGTCAGCTGAAGAACGAAGGTATTTCAGACGAGGATTACGCCAGTTGTCAGAAGGCCTGGTGCGACAATGGCATGACGACGTTGCGCGATTTTCTTGTCTGGTACAATAACAGGGACGTGGTTCCCTTTCTTCAGGCAATCGCTAGACAGTTTGCCTTCTATCGAGAACGTGGAATAGACATGTTCAAGCAAGGCATCAGCGTACCTGGTCTGACCCTGCTGTACCTGTTCAACGACCTTCCAGAGAAGACCTACTTTACCATCTTCAACGAGAAGAATAAAGATCTGCATGACCTCGTCAAAGATAACATTATCGGTGGCCCGTCGATCATTTTTCACCGCTATCACGAGAAAGGGGTCACCATGATACGTCAGAACGAATACGGAGAGGCTGCTCGTCCGTGTCGATCGATCGTCGGATACGATGCGAACGCGCTGTACCTGTGGTCGCTCATGCAAGACATGCCTATGGGATGGTACACGCGACGACGGGCGGAGAACGACTTCCGCCCCGAATCGGCGCAGCTGTACGGACAGATGACTGCAGAATGGTTGACGTGGGAATCCGAACGCACGGGACGTTCCATACGACATCAGATCAACGGACGAGAGAAGCGAATAGGCAAACATCGGGTGGATGGTTGGTGCAGCGAGACGAAGACGGCTTATCAGTTCGAAGGGTGCTACTTCCATGGTTGCCCGTGCACTCGAGATGAGGTGAATGCCGTCAACGGGAAACCCATGGCGCAACTGCTCGCCGAGACCTGAAAGACCACCGCCTACCTACATCACTTTGTCAAGGTCGTCCAGCTGTGGGAATGCGAGTGGAAAGAGATGAGACGAGGCTCGGCCGTACGAAAGTGTCTGGACGCTGCATTCCCCCGACGTCGACACTTGCGGTGGACGATGACGTCACAACAGATCCTGAACGGCGTGCGTGCAGGAACCGTGTTCGGCATGATCGAGTGCGACATCTGCGTACCGGAAGAATTGCGCGCGCACTTTGCCGAGATGCAGCCCGTGTTCAAGAACATCCGTATGATACGCGAGGATCTCGGTCCGTTCATGCGCCACTACGCCGAAGAGCACATCATGTCTACTCCGAGGCGCATGCTCGTGGGTAGTTATCAGGGCGATAAGATACTGCTCGCAACGCCTCTGCTGCGATGGTATCTGGACCACGGTCTCGAGGTACTGCACGTGTATCAAGTCATCGAGTACGATCCCATTCCGTGTTTCCGACGGTTCGGCGATGCGGTGTCCACGGCCAGATGCGAGGGCGACGTCCACCGAGACAAGACCATCATCGCGGACACCATGACGTTGCTGGGGAACTCGGGCTACGGAAAGACCATCACAAACGTCGACCGACATCGCGACGTCAGCTACTGCACGGAGAAGGCGGCATCGCTCATGGTCAACGATAAACGGTTCCGACAACTCGACAGGGTCGTCGACGACGCGTTCGAGATAGAGATGAACAAGAAGACCGTCAAGTACACCCTACCCATCCACGTGGGATTCTTCGTCCTGCAGTACGCCAAGATGCGCATGTTGCAGTTCTATTACGATTTCATCAACCGATACGTGGAGCGCCCTCTGTTCCAGTACTGCGAGATGGATACATATAGCGCGTATTTGGCCGTGACCAGTGAGTCCGTCGACGACCTCGTGACCCCAGCACTACGCTATCATTACTTCCGACATCGTTTCGAATGGCTCCCGTCCGAATTTTGCGACGAACATCGGAACGAGTACGTGCGCTGTCGACTGGCCAATCGACTGTGGATCGGAGACGAGGCGTGCTGTAAGGCGCGCAGAGCGTTCGACAAGACGACACCGGGTCTGTTCAAGGTCGAGTGGTCCGGCGACGGGTTCGTGGGGTTGTGTAGCAAGACGTACTATTGTTTCGGCGCCACCGACAAGTACAGCACCAAAGGACTGAGCAAACGTCACAACACCATCGACAAGGATGCGTTCCTGGAGGTGCTCACCAACCGTCGGAGCGGAAGTGGAAAGAACAGCGGATTCCGGGTGCATACTTTTACGCCAAACGCGTGGTGCACGAGGACGGGGTGACCACGGGTCCGGTGGACGTGTAGATAAGGCGATGCACGCTGCACTTGTTTCATACGCGATCATGGATGCACGATGGAAACATCCCTTCACGTGCATCGTTGCCGGACCGACGGGATGCGGCAAGAGTACGTTCGTGACACGTATGTTGCGTCACGCAACTGCAATGATCGATCCACCTCCCGAACGGAACACGTGGTGTTACGCAGAATGGTAAGAGGCGTACGCAACGACGGACTTGAACCACGTGCGGTTCGAGGAAGGGTTACCGACGGCGGCCATGTTCGAATCGACGACGAGGAACCTCATCGTCATAGACGATCTCATGGCCGAAACGGACGAGCGGGTCACGACCTTGTTCACTAAAAAGAATCACCACAGGAATACGTCCGTGCTGTATCTCGTACAGAACCTGTTCCCCAAAAACAAAGAGAGTCGTACCATCAGTCTGAATTCTCAGTACATGGTGGTGTTCAAGAATCCTCGTGACGCATCGCAGATGTCGCACTTGGCTCGGCAGATGTATCCGGGACGCGTGAAATTCGTGCAAGAGGCTTTTAAAGACGCCACGGCGGTACCGTACGGTTATCTATTGGTCGATCTGAAACAGGACACGCCCGAGGACATGCGTCTGCGCACGGCCATCTTTCCAGACGACGGTGTGCAGTACGTGTACTTGCCGAAGGTATAAAAAGACCGAGTACGTGGATAGTCTCTTCATTCGCACCATGTCTGCCCTGGTGAAGAGACACATTGCGTGCATACAGACGCTGCACAGACTAAAGAACAACAAAGAGAAAAGAGCCATCATCAAAAACGCTAACGCCGATCTGCTGTGCGCACTGGCCGAGTGTGCCTACAACATACTACGAAAGAACATTCCATTGACCACAGTACAGAAGCGACGTTTGAGTAAATACAAGACGAACTTACGCGCGTTGGCTCAGAGCCGAACGCCGGCTGCCAGGAGAAGACGCATCTTGCTACAACGGCAGGTCGGATAGGGACAAAGCGGAGGTTTCCTATCGGCCTTCCTAGCACCGTTGGTCAGTTCGGTCTTTCTATCCCTGCTCCGAAAGGAGCGGCCGACGAGGTAGATACATGGACCACGCACGCAAGATGGCCTTGGTAGACCCTCGACTGTTGGATACGCTTCGTTCACCCCCACCTCCCCCAACCGACACCGTAGGTAAGAAGGTGCAAGCCCTCGATGCCGATATGAAGACCATCCTCGACAGAACGGACCTAGACGACGGGACCAAGGTGACACTGTATAATCAGGTGTTGCAGCGGTACAACGTCTTGGCCGATAAACACGCCAAGGAACCGGTACGCGTGCTCACGGTGAACGAGTCGGTGACGGGGTCGGGGGCGGAGCCGGGGTCGGGGTCGGAGGGTGCAGTACGCGTTCCTGGTAGCGGAATAGAGGCCACCGTCTTGGACACCGTTCACAAGACCATGAACGCCAAAGCCCGACGTTTGATGGAACATCTGAAGAGAAATGTCGCGTGGACCGCTCGCGGTGAACTTATACACGAGGGCGAGCCGGTGGTCGGAAGTAACGTGGTGGATCTCGTTAATGATCTGTTGCGTAAGAGAAAGACCGATCCGACGGGTTGGCAGCCATTCGCACGACAACTCCGTACCATCAACCTGCCCATGGAGTTGGTCGGTAACGCTGCCATGAAAGCCTACATACGACAGGCTACGACGGTTACTCCCTCTCGACGATCAACTACTGCTGCTCCTCGTGCTGCCGGCAGTGCACGAAGGTCAATAAGTTGGACACCCCTCGCTCGTCAGCGTCGTCGAATGGAACATTCCATGCCCACCTCACCTCCCGAAAAACGCAAGGCTTTGTCGTCATTGGCTGGGTGGGACTACTTATAAGGTGGTACGACGCGTGTCCGTAGCACAGTGTTCGTCATGCCAACGGATCCACAGGACGCGTACCGTTCCATCGTCGCTGCGATATTCGTTAGTGGACTTTACATGATTGCTCACGGTATAGCCCAAAGTCTTATGCAACAGGCGTTATTCAGACTATGGTTTCGCTACTAGACCGTTGTTGTTCCACCGCTATCGTTGTGGGTGCGATAACGTTTGTCCTGCTACACGTCGGCGTGCTCCTCGTCTTTCGTCAGCATTGGTACTCCGAAGTCAACGTCACCGCCACCACCACCACCACCACCGTCAACGCATCCGACCTCCTCTTTTAATGATGGCACGGAGGAGAGAACAACCCATGAGGACGGTCTACTTCGATCCACAGAGGGTAGGCAGTTATGGCGGGGTCGACGCCTTGCGACGCGTCACGCGCAAGCCGCGGAAAATCGTCGAAAAATGGTTGTCGGAACAGGACGCCTACACCTTACATAAACCAGCGAGACGCCGTTTCAAGAGACGATGCGTCATCGTGGGTGGTATGAATCAACAGTGGCAGGCCGATCTCGTAGACTTGACGAAGTTGAAACGCGACAACGAAGGTATGGCCTTTCTCCTCACGGTGATCGACGTCTTCTCGAAAGTGGCCCGGTGTATTCCCATGAAGAACAAGTCCGCGGCGTCATTGACTGCGGCGCTGCAAACCACGTTCGTCGACGTTTGGCCACATTCGCTGCAGACGGATCAAGGCACAGAATTTCTGAATAAATCAGTTCAGGCTCTATTGCAACGTTACGGCATCCATCACTTCTCCACGCACAACACGGAGACGAAGGCGAGCGTCGTGGAACGATTCAACAGAACGTTGACGTCGCGCATGTGGCGATACTTAACGAAACACCAGACGCGGCGTTACATCGACGTCCTTCCGGACTTTATACGATCGTATAACAACACCCCCACAGCCGCACCGGCGTGGCCCCGTCACGGGTAAATCACAAAAATCAAGAAACGGTGTAGCAACGCCTGTACGGTCACGACGGTAAGGGCGTGCCCAAGTTGCGCGTGTCGGATCGCGTGCGCGTCAGCAAGCACAAAGGCACGTTCGAAAAGGGCTACGAGACGAACTGGAGCGAAGAGATCTTCACGATACACGAGGTTCATCCCTCCGCTCCACCCGTGTACCGCTTGCGGGACGATATCGGCGAAGCGCTGGACGGCACCTTCTACGAACCGGAGCTGCAGAAGGTGTCGGTACCCGTCGATAAAGTGTACCGCGTCGAAGAGGTACTGCAACGCCGTACGGTTGGTAGACGCAAGGAGGCTTTGGTGAAATGGTTCGGCTATCCCTCCACACACAACAGCTGGATCGATGCCAGGGCACTCGTCCACTCCACTATAAAGACTAGCCACGCGTATGGCGACACTTCATTCGAGAAATGACACACGACACGACACCACAGACCATCAGCACCACCATCATAGACGAGGAGGAGGAGGTGGAGCAGGACGCACAGGAGGATCGTACTGACGGTGCATCGAGCGAGCAAGACAGCACTCCTTGGCACCTGTTCGGTACCGTGTGTCCCAAAGAGGAGATTGTGTTTCTGTGTCAGGTCGTCGTCTTGTACACGGTCATCTTGATCAGCATTTACAACCTGACGACAGGTCAAGCGAATTCTAATCTGTGGACGGCTCTGCTGAGCAGTTCGTTGGGTTACCTGCTATCCAATCCCACTTTGAGACGCAATGGCGACTGATTTCTATCTGACGCTACCTAGCAACGCTTCCATGAAAGTGCATCCCGATAACACCTTGGCCCATTACATCACGGACTTGCCACAACGCATATCGGTGTCTGGCGAATGGGAGTGCGGGCTGGCAGAGTTCCAGTATCCACATACGTGGTACAACGTTCGAGAAGGCGACACCTGGTTGTACCTCAACGAGTGCAATCCTGTGGGTCTTACCCCAAGTACGAAGATCGCTGCTGGCTATTACCGCAGTCCTGAGGTATTGTTGGACCACGTCAACAAGGCGCTGAAACGCATGTGGACGGATAAGACGCAGGCTAAACTGAGCTACAGTTCCATCACTCAGAAAATGACGTTGCACATGTCACCGAGCACCGACTTCACCACGCCGTACCAGAGTGCAATGGGTACCATTTTGCGATTCCACCCGTCGCTTGTCACCAGTCCAGCGAGCGATAGGGATACGCGCGTGTACACCCACCCGCGAGTAGGAGAGCAACCCCCGGAGCTAGGTCTCAAGCCGTCGGCCGCCGTTACTCTGCCACCCGAAAAGACAAAGACTACCGATAGCCCGTACTCTTACCGTCAAGAGGCCAATACCGTGGTGAACATGCATCAAGGTTCGACACCATCTACGCCTACACGGACGTCGTGGAGTCTCGCATCGTCGGCGACAGTCTCGTGCCGTTGTTGCGATGCCTCCCGGTTCGCGGAGGTCACGGTGCCACGGTGTCCGATCGTTTCACTAACGTTCACTACGTGCCTCTGTTGCGCAAGGAGTTCGGGACCATAGAGGTGGATATAAGAGACGACACCGGGCGGCGCGTGCCATTCGAGTACGGTAGAGTGACGGTAACGCTTTATTTTCGACGGCGTAGGATCGGACTGTTCTGACGATGAATTACAACGACTATTACGCTCGTCAGGCGGGTGGTGCGCTGCCCTACTTCGCAGGTGCACAATACCAGCGAGGTCACGGACTGGGCAGTCTGTTCGGCGGTCTGCTGCGCAGCGCCATGCCACTCATCAAGAGAGGTGCCGTGGCGTTGGGCAAGGGAGCGTTGAAGACCGGCATTCGTATAGCTGACGACGTCTTATCTGGTCAGAACATAAAAACGGCAGCCAAACGACGCATCACGGATTCTGGTAGGAGCATGCTGCGTACCCTTGCGACCCCTGGCGTGCGACCTACCAAACGTATAAAACGAGCGCCCGCGCAGACAGGAGTCACTACGGCGAAGAGACGGCGTACGAAACAGACGCCCAAGAAACGTGAGGCCGACATATTCGACGAAAACGATGGCGTTCGTACATAAACAGTCGTGCGAAGGGGTCAAGTCCGAACTGGATCTCTTTACCGTACCTCCCACTCAGAACAGCATCGTCGACAGTCACGTGGTCGAACATCAACCCATGGCCTCTCTGGACTCTGGTGGACCGATAGAATTCCTGATCCCCGGATCGGGAGACGATTACCTGGATCTCGCCAACACGATGCTACACGTGCAGGTGAAGGTGACACGAGCCAACGGGGACGATCTCGACTTGGCCGACCACGTGGGACCGGTGAATAACTGGATGCATTCGCTGTTCGGTCAGGTCGACGTCTCCCTGAACGGCGCGCTCGTGACCCATTCGACCAACACGTACGCGTATCGTGCCTACATCGAGACGCTGCTGAGTTACGGTGCCGATGCCAAAGACACGCAGCTGACGGGTCAGCTGTGGTACAAGGAGACGGCCGCTCACATGGATGCCGTCGAGTTAGTCGACGGCGCTACCGCTAACGCCGGTTTCGTGGCTCGACGAGAGCACATCGTACGGAGTCGAGTGGTCGACATGATAGGTCGTCTACACGTTGACCTGTTTCTGCAAGATAAATTCCTGATCAACGGCGTCGACGTCAAGATCCGACTGTTGCGTAATAAGGCTGCGTTTGCGCTCATGGCTGGTGGAGTCCACCCCGATTACAAGATCGACATCGTCAATGCCACCTTGTTTGTCAAGAAGGCCACCCTCAATCCCGCCGTGCAGATGGCACACATCAAGACTCTCGAGAAGAGCACGGTCAAGTATACGATGCGGTCCGTCGACTGCAAGGTGTACTCCATTCCCGCGGGCGCTCGGTCACACACGCACGAGAACCTGTTCCTCGGCACTCTGCCGAAACGTCTGGTGCTGTGCTGCGTCGATAACGACGCATACAACGGTGCGTACGACAAGAATCCGTTTCACGCCAAGAACAACGCCATAAGCTTCCACGCCGTGTACGTTGACGGACGACAGATACTCGCCAAACCCTTCCAGCCCAACTTCGCGGCCGACCACTTCCGCGCTGGAAATCGACAAGAGCCGCAATGTCATCTGCGACTTCTGAGATGGACACCCTGCAGATCGTCCGACTACTGCAGGCGGATCCGACCACCAGATCGATATTTCGCGGTGTCGTACCCAAAGACGGACTGCCTGCGACGATAGACGGCGTTCTACCTGCCGCCTTCTTGTGCAACACCGACGACGGCGACGAACCGGGCGAACACTGGATCGCGCTGTACCTGGCTGCCGACGGACGCGGCGAATACTTCTGCTCGTACGGCCTGCCGCCACGTCACGCTGCCTTCCGCACCTTCATGAACAAACATTGTTCCGAGTGGACTCATAATAGCAAGAGACTTCAGAGCTCTCTGTCTAACGTTTGCGGACAATATTGCGTAGCTTTTCTATTGCTTCGTTGTAACGGCTTTCAAATGAGAACTTTTATCAACGTATTCGGCACCGATCTAGCTGCTAACGATTGCCGCGTGTTTGATTGGCTTAAACAGATGCGACAAGGTAGACTGTATTATCGCTCGTCGTAATCGATCGACGAGCCTCCGGTTGTCGTACTTATATTACACGCTACCCATATTGTATCGCCTTCCTGCTGCTGCTGCTGCTGCTGCTGCTGCTGCTGCTGCTGCTGCTTGTTCAATAAAATATACGTGTGCACTCGTACGATACCGTGTCTCGTTCCTTTCTCGTCTCCTCGTTAGGTCCTTTGATCTCAGTTATTACTTACCCTCTTCATGATCACTTTTAACTCTTTCATCTCAATTATTAATGTTCCTCTCCTGGGGCGGGGCGGGGCGGGGCGGGGCGATCACACCACGACGTGACTCGTTCCTTTCTCGTCTCCTCGTTAGTAGGTCCTTTGATCTCAGTTATTAATGACCCTATACGTTGTTCATTACCCCGTTAATTACCCCTCTGAACTCTTTCATCTCAACACTACTCTCCTGGGGTGGCGTCGTCACGCTCTGATTGGCTGCTACCACCCCCCCACGTCACTCATGCGTGAACTGGCCGCTAGGGGACGCTCTTAACCGAAATCAGTCATGCGTAGCCGCCGCATTTGAGGTCCCAAAACCTCCCTATAACTACTCCCGTAGTTGTGTTCATCACAACACGTCCCGTAGTTGTGATCATCACTGCACGTCCCGTAGTTGTTTTCATCACAGCACGTCCCGTAGTTGTGTTCATCACTGCACGTCCCGTAGTTTTGTTCATCACAGCACGTCCCGTAGTTGTGATCATCACTGCACGTCCCGTAGTTAACAGGTCAACGTGTAGACGACCCATCATGTCGACCACTCGACTCCGTACGATGTGCTCTCGTCGAGCCACGAACCCGGCGTTAGCGGTGGCGCCGTCGACTAACTTGACGGCATCCATGTGAGCGGCCGTGTCCTTGTACCACAGCTGACCCGTCAGCTGCGTGTCTTTGGCATCGGCACCGTAACTCAGCAGCGTCTCGATGTAGGCACGGTACGCGTACGTGTTGGTCGAACGGGTCACGAGCGCGCCGTTCAGGGAGACGTCGACCTGACCGAACAGCGAATGCATCCAGTTATTCACCGGTCCCACGTGGTCGGCCAAGTCGAGATCGTCCCCGTTGGCTCGTGTCACCTTCACCTGCACGTGTAGCATCGTGTTGGCGAGATCCAGGTAATCGTCTCCCGATCCGGGGATCAGGAATTCTATCGGTCCATCAGAGTCCAGAGAGGCCATGGGTTGATGTTCGACCACGTGACTGTCGACGATGCTGTTCTGAGTGGGAGGTACGGTAAAGAGATCCAGTTCGGACTTGACCCCTTCGCACGACTGTTTATGTACGAACGCCATCGTTTTCGTCGAATATGTCGGCCTCACGTTTCTTGGGCGTCTGTTTCGCATGCCGTCTCTTCGCCGTAGTGACTCCTGTCTGCGCGGGCGCTCGTTTTATACGTTTGGTAGGTCGCACGCCAGGGGTCGCAAGGGTACGCAGCATGCTCCTACCAGAATCCGTGATGCGTCGTTTGGCTGCCGTTTTTATGTTCTGACCAGATAAGACGTCGTCAGCTATACGAATGCCGGTCTTCAACGCTCCCTTGCCCAACGCCACGGCACCTCTCTTGATGAGTGGCATGGCGCTGCGCAGCAGACCGCCGAACAGACTGCCCAGTCCGTGACCTCGCTGGTATTGTGCACCTGCGAAGTAGGGCAGCGCACCACCCGCCTGACGAGCGTAATAGTCGTTGTAATTCATCGTCAGAACAGTCCGATCCTACGCCGTCGAAAATAAAGCGTTACCGTCACTCTACCGTACTCGAATGGCACGCGCCGCCCGGTGTCGTCTCTTATATCCACCTCTATGGTCCCGAACTCCTTGCGCAACAGAGGCACGTAGTGAACGTTAGTGAAACGATCGGACACCGTGGCACCGTGACCTCCGCGAACCGGGAGGCATCGCAACAACGGCACGAGACTGTCGCCGACGATGCGAGACTCCACGACGTCCGTGTAGACGTAGATGGTGTCGAACCCTTGATGCATGTTCACCACGGTATTGGCCTCTTGACGGTAAGAGTACGGGCTATCGGTAGTCTTTGTCTTTTCGGGTGGCAGAGTAACGGCGGCCGACGGCTTGAGACCTAGCTCCGGGGGTTGCTCTCCTACTCGCGGGTGGGTGTACACGCGCGTATCCCTATCGCTCGCTGGACTGGTGACAAGCGACGGGTGGAATCGCAAAATGGTACCCATTGCACTCTGGTACGGCGTGGTGAAGTCGGTGCTCGGTGACATGTGCAACGTCATTTTCTGAGTGATGGAACTGTAGCTCAGTTTAGCCCGCGTCTTATCCGTCCACATGCGTTTCAGCGCCTTGTTGACATGGTCCAACAATACCTCAGGACTGCGGTAATAGCCAGCAGCGATCTTCGTACTTGGGGTAAGACCCACAGGATTGCACTCGTTGAGGTACAACCAGGTGTCGCCTTCTCGAACGTTGTACCACGTATGTGGATACTGGAACTCTGCCAGCCCGCACTCCCATTCGCTAGACACCGATATGCGTTGTGGCAAGTCCGTGATGTAATGGGCCAAGGTGTTATCGGGATGCACTTTCATGGAAGCGTTGCTAGGTAGCGTCAGATAGAAATCAGTCGCCATTGCGTCTCAAAGTGGGATTGGATAGCAGGTAACCCAACGAACTGCTCAGCAGAGCCGTCCACAGATTAAAATTCGCTTGACCTGTCGTCAGGTTGTAAATGCTGATCAAGATGACCGTGTACAAGACGACGACCTGACACAGAAACACAATCTCCTCTTTGGGACACACGGTACCGAACAGGTGCCAAGGAGTGCTGTCTTGCTCGCTCGATGCACCGTCAGTACGATCCTCCTGTGCGTCCTGCTCCACCTCCTCCTCCTCGTCTATGATGGTGGTGCTGATGGTCTGTGGTGTCGTGTCGTGTGTCATTTCTCGAATGAAGTGTCGCCATACGCGTGGCTAGTCTTTATAGTGGAGTGGACGAGTGCCCTGTCATCGATCCAGCTGTTGTGTGTGGAGGGATAGCCGAACCATTTCACCAAAGCCTCCTTGCGTCTACCAACCGTACGGCGTTGCAGTACCTCTTCGACGCGGTACACTTTATCGACGGGTACCGACACCTTCTGCAGCTCCGGTTCGTAGAAGGTGCCGTCCAGCGCTTCGCCGATATCGTCCCGCAAGCGGTACACGGGTGGAGCGGAGGGATGAACCTCGTGTATCGTGAAGATCTCTTCGCTCCAGTTCGTCTCGTAGCCCTTTTCGAACGTGCCTTTGTGCTTGCTGACGCGCACGCGATCCGACACGCGCAACTTGGGCACGCCCTTACCGTCGTGACCGTACAGGCGTTGCCACACCGTTTCTTGATTTTTGTGATTTACCCGTGACGGGGCCACGCCGGTGCGGCTGTGGGGGGTGTTGTTATACGATCGTATAAAGTCCGGAAGGACGTCGATGTAACGCCGCGTCTGGTGTTTCGTTAAGTATCGCCACATGCGCGACGTCAACGTTCTGTTGAATCGTTCCACGACGCTCGCCTTCGTCTCCGTGTTGTGCGTGGAGAAGTGATGGATGCCGTAACGTTGCAATAGAGCCTGAACTGATTTATTCAGAAATTATGTGCCTTGATCCGTCTGCAGCGAATGTGGCCAAACGTCGACGAACGTGGTTTGCAGCGCCGCAGTCAATGACGCCGCGGACTTGTTCTTCATGGGAATACACCGGGCCACTTTCGAGAAGACGTCGATCACCGTGAGGAGAAAGGCCATACCTTCGTTGTCGCGTTTCAACTTCGTCAAGTCTACGAGATCGGCTTGCCACTGTTGATTCATACCACCCACGATGACGCATCGTCTCTTGAAACGGCGTCTCGCTGGTTTATGTAAGGTGTAGGCGTCCTGTTCCGACAACCATTTTTCGACGATTTTCCGCGGCTTGCGCGTGACGCGTCGCAAGGCGTCGACCCCGCTATAACTGCCTACCCTCTGTGGATCGAAGTAGACCGTCCTCATGGGTTGTTCTCTCCTCCGTGCCATCATTAAAAGAGGAGGTCGGATGCGTTGACGGTGGTGGTGGTGGTGGTGGCGGTGACGTTGACTTCGGAGTACCAATGCTGACGAAAGACGAGGAGCACGCCGACGTGTAGGAGGACAAACGTTATCGCACCCACAACGATAGCGGTGGAACAACAACGGTCTAGTAGCGAAACCATAGTCTGAATAACGCCTGTTGCATAAGACTTTGGGCTATACCGTGAGCAATCATGTAAAGTCCACTAACGAATATCGCAGCGACGATGGAACGGTACGCGTCCTGTGGATCCGTTGGCATGACGAACACTGTGCTACGGACACGCGTCGTACCACCTTATAAGTAGTCCCACCCAGCCAATGACGACAAAGCCTTGCGTTTTTCGGGAGGTGAGGTGGGCATGGAATGTTCCATTCGACGACGCTGACGAGCGAGGGGTGTCCAACTTATTGACCTTCGTGCACTGCCGGCAGCACGAGGAGCAGCAGTAGTTGATCGTCGAGAGGGAGTAACCGTCGTAGCCTGTCGTATGTAGGCTTTCATGGCAGCGTTACTGACCAACTCCATGGGCAGGTTGATGGTACGGAGTTGTCGTGCGAATGGCTGCCAACCCGTCGGATCGGTCTTTCTCTTACGCAACAGATCATTAACGAGATCCACCACGTTACTTCCGACCACCGGCTCGCCCTCGTGTATAAGTTCACCGCGAGCGGTCCACGCGACATTTCTCTTCAGATGTTCCATCAAACGTCGGGCTTTGGCGTTCATGGTCTTGTGAACGGTGTCCAAGACGGTGGCCTCTATTCCGCTACCAGGAACGCGTACTGCACCCTCCGACCCCGACCCCGGCTCCGCCCCCGACCCCGTCACCGACTCGTTCACCGTGAGCACGCGTACCGGTTCCTTGGCGTGTTTATCGGCCAAGACGTTGTACCGCTGCAACACCTGATTATACAGTGTCACCTTGGTCCCGTCGTCTAGGTCCGTTCTGTCGAGGATGGTCTTCATATCGGCATCGAGGGCTTGCACCTTCTTACCTACGGTGTCGGTTGGGGGAGGTGGGGGTGAACGAAGCGTATCCAACAGTCGAGGGTCTACCAAGGCCATCTTGCGTGCGTGGTCCATGTATCTACCTCGTCGGCCGCTCCTTTCGGAGCAGGGATAGAAAGACCGAACTGACCAACGGTGCTAGGAAGGCCGATAGGAAACCTCCGCTTTGTCCCTCGCCGACCTGCCGCTGTAGCAAGATGCGTCTTCTCCTGGCAGCCGGCGTTCGGCTCTGAGCCAACGCGCGTAAGTTCGTCTTGTATTTACTCAAACGTCGCTTCTGTACTGTGGTCAATGGAATGTTCTTACGTAGTGCGCACAGCAGATCGGCGTTAGCGTTTTTTTTTAGAAGTGTGTGCATTATATACTGACTCTTTGTTATCATTTTTGACGCCCACTTCTGTAGTTTTGTTATTATGTATACCAGTTACAATAGTTTATATGGAGAATGGTTAGTGACTTAATGTTAACATGTTTAATAAAATACATTGTGGAAGGTATTTTATTAAAATTGTACAACTCATATACATTTTAAATGCCTTTGTTGGGCCTATTTTAATCTACATTGGACTTGATGTTTTTCTGTTTATATATAAATATATAAACAGAAAAACATATATATATATTAAATAAGAGTATTTACAATAGCTTGTTTGAAATCCCGTGGAACAACTCCGCCCTGCATTGACAGTTGTATTGTAGTAGTACTAAGAAGAATGTGTTGATTGATACAGCTTTTTAGTAGACGTGTTGGAAATGGGCATATGTGCTCTTGCTGGTCTTACCTCGGCGACAGGATACACTAATATTGACCGTTTCACTGTATTATTCATTTATATATGTCACTCTCATATTAATTATTAATGTTATTCATTGTTTTAAAGCTTTAGACGTGTTTGACTTTTTTATACGAATGTTTTAGTATTACCTCACGATACTGAGTGGCCTAAGCGGCTAAACGTAATACATACGTTGATGAAGACACCGCCGACCATCGCTATTCACATCCGTGCATGTGATGGCCTGATTCCGGCGGAACTTCAACTTCGCTATTAACGAAAATTAAGGTATACAGGTTACTGCGTTCATGTCACCACGTACGCAGTTTATGTACACATACTAAGTTAATTATTAAATGCGCTAATTTGGTTTCAGAATCCCGAGATTACCACGGTTTGTGTAGATTTGTCCGACTGGGCAGCTGCGAGAAAAGCCGTCGACGAAATAGGACCAGTCGACCTCTAGGTGAATAACGCAGGCATTACAAAGCTCGCTGCGTTCTTAGAAACCGAAGAAGCCGATCTGAAAACGTATGAAAGTGTTTAACGTTACTGATTTCCATAATACATTAAGAGGACGTTTATTTAAATCAAGTTCCGCCATCTGGTGATCGCAAAGGACATTACTTTCAGACTGATTTCCATAATACATTAAGAGGAAGTTTATTTAAATCAAGTGCCGCCATCTGGTGATCACAAAGGACCAATGTTACACCAAGTCATCGCTAAGGACGGCAACACCTTTGTAGTTGCCTACGAAGATACATATAAAAATATAATTAATATTTAGTTATTGGTAACAGACAAAATAACGAGTTCTGTCTATGACAGAACACAAGACGTTTGTTATTAACCTATTTTCGCATTACTTTCAGACTATTTGAAGTCAACGTCACGGCGGCTGTAAACGTGTCCCAGGTATTCACTTTAACATAATACAAGAATGTGGGAGTACGTTCGTGTTCGCGCGCGCGAACACACGAACGCACGAAAACACAACGCACGCGCGCATGTGTGTGTGTGAGGGGTGGGGGGGTAAACGTTTCCATTATCACATAATATAACCCGAATAATTTTTGCGAAATATTTGTTATTCGTATGAAACTATCCAGCCGGTAGGCGCAACAATTTCGATCCGTTCACAATTGTCAACGTTTACGAGTTCGTATAAAGCGCACTAAATTTCGTTGGTGAATACGCTACTTATCAGTTGTATACGTCACTTAAAAAAACGATGTGATATTTAAGAACAATTATAGCTTAACAGGACAGGGACACACACATTCGACACCCCCGCTGGTAGAAAATCACTCACACATGACATGGTGAAGGCCGCGAAATACAATGGAAAGGAATGACTGGCAGGGATATTAACCTCAATGGCGCTGTTTTTTTTTTTGGGGGGAGGGCATCTCCCACCAACTGTGAGGGTCCATCTCCCACCAAACCCACCTCTCACGTATTTTTGAGGCCAACATTCCAATGTTTACGACAAACCCCCAACTTCCTGCTTAATGGGTATTCATACGCTGTACGGTAAGTACTGATGTTCGTATGGAGTGATACATTTATAGCTTGCACTGTTTAATAGTAACTTAGGTATGTAGCAGTTCAACACGCGGGGCTGCACAGCGCAAGGGTGGCCTACTTTCTTATGCGACCACCAATTAAAAACAGCTCGCAGCCCTCCTTTATTACGCGGGCCTTGACCCCTTTCCTCATTTAATACAAATGCCTTGACCTCGCCTTCTTTAATACGCTTTGTACAAAAAGGTATATGTCGATAATTGTGAACGGCCTCTAACAACTTGTCGATAATTGTGAACGGCATCTAACAACTTGTCGATAATTGTGAACGGCCTCTAACAACTTGTCGATAATTGTGAACGGCCTCTAACAACTTGTCGATAATTGTGAACGGCCTCTAACAACTTGTCGATAATTGTGAATGGCCCCTAACATTACATTTATTCAACCATCATGTTCAAGGTAGTGGCAAGAGGAATGGTTGACAGAGGCAAAGGAGGTGCCATAGTCAACATTTCTTCAATTTGTTCTCACACGGCTCTTCCCCTCCACACGGCGTACTGCGCGTCGAAAGGGACACTTGACCAGGTTACGAGGGTGATGGCCTTGGAACTGGGCCCACATCAGGTAAACCAACAAATCCTTCTCATCGAGGGACACACTTTTTATAGTAACGCAGGCGCACACACGAACACATCCGGTAGTCACTAAACACTAGCAAACAAACCATTTGGATATCCTAAGCTAAATCAATGCTTGGGTTGTCATAATGTTATACTAAAATAATACTTGTTGGACAAAGCAAATAAATCCATTGGAATATCAACGATATATAACGTGCAATCATTTTAGAACAACAAATGCGTGATTGTTAACTTACGCCAAGCCGATTACAGGGTTTCCACAAAACATAAGCGTGTTGTCTTCAACAACAAGAGCGGTTTATTTATTTTGTATACAACGTGCTATGTTGTGTTCCATTTCTGTAAATAACGACACATACTTTTAATAATAATAATAATTAACTTCTATGGCGCCTATATCATCAGAGGCGCAACGAAACTTAATAATTAAGCATAACCGTGAACATGGACGCGCAAAAGTCAGTATCAGAACGAGGGACAACCGAACATAAATTTTATGGTGGAAATGCAAGTTGGAATATATATATCTTGAGTTTTTTTCGGAAAATAGCAATAGTTTAAGATAGTTTGAAAGTGATAGGGAGTTCATTCCAGACCCTAGGCGCAGCGACAACAATTTTCAAGGCGGCTACTAATTAATGGCGTTGATATTGTTGTAGCAGTAGATATAGATATGTGACGAATTCGACGGAGATCACAAATATGATAGAAAAAGGATTTACATACTTAAGAAATATGCTGGCGAAATTTGATATTATCCCCAAACAGTGCCCCCTGGACATTGCTACCGGATACTATCCCCCAGGGGTAATGTCCTAGGGATTAATACATACATTATGTCCCCTGACATTATTCCTGCCATGAAAATGCCACAATTAAACAACATTTACTTATTTCTGAAAACAATTGACATCACCACAAATGCAGCATATGTTCTTCCTTATTGCTACTTTTATGAAGGGGTGATGCTAGTAATTACATTGTAGCTCTGTGAGTGCTTTATCTCTTTCCATTTATTGACAACCTTCTCCCTCCATCCTCCCTCCATCCTCTTCCTCTGCCTTTCGACCAACCCTCTTTATATTGTCCTCTCATCTTAGTTCTTTCCGTTTCGGTACAGCCTGGCTGTTTCATCGCATCTGCTTTCTTTGGTAGTCGGCCCTTATCCGTACACACCGAGTGACCTGGCCCTCTTCCGTCCACACCGAGTGACCTGGCCCTCCTTCATCCACACCGAGTGACTTGGCCCTCCTCCGTCCACACAGAGTGACCTGACCCTCCTCCGTCCACACAGAGTGACCTGGCCCTCCTCCGTCCACATAGAGTGACCTGGCCCTCTTCCGTCCACACCGAGTGACCTGGCCCTCCGTCATCCACACCGAGTGACCTGGCCCTCCTCCGTCCACACAGAGTGACCTGGCCCTCCTCCGTCCACACAGAATGACCTGGCCCTCCTCCGTCCACACAGAGTGACCTGGCCCTCTTCCGTCCACACCGAGTGACCTGGCCCTCCTTCATCCACACCGAGTGACCTGGCCCTCCTCCGTCCACACAGAGTGACCTGGCCCTCCTCCGTCCACACAGAGTGACCTGGCCCTCCTCCGTCCACACATAGTGACCTGGCCCTCTTCCGTCCACACCGAGTAACCTGGCCCTCCTTCATCCACACCGAGTGACCTGGCCCTCCTCCGTCCACACAGATTGACCTGGCCCTCCTCCGTCCACACAGAGTGACTCGCCCACATCATCTGGCTTCTAAATATTCTTCTCGACAGTTTTCGTTAAGCGGAACTGCATCGCAATCTCTTACCTATCGTCATTCATCCTCATTCTATCCATCCTCTTTGCTCTTGTAGCTCTCCGGACCCAGACGTTATCCCAAACTTGAACCTTCTGTTGTTGTACCTCTGTCAGCGTCATCGTCTGAATATCATACAGTACCCATATGTTATCCCATACGTATACTCTAAAACCTCAGAAACAATAATGCACAAAATATGAACATTAACACTACATCATCGAGAATCGTCCGGGCTAAGGTTCTCTCGAATTCATGTACACGTTTTGGATGCGTTTGGAATAGTCTCCGTGGTCTCCGTGGTCTCCGTGGTCTCCATGGTCTCCGTGGTCTCCTTGGTCTCCCTGGTCTCCGTGGACTCCCTGGTATCCGTGGTCTCAGTGGTCTCCCTCGTCTCTATGGTCTACGTCTATCATTGACACGAGCATGTGCTGCCAAGCAACAACTAGAACATGTGTCCTGCACAAGTGTCATAGTCGGCAAATGTGTCATTGTCCCTGCTAATGACTATTTTGTTCAGGGTGCAAAACATCATTGACATTTTATTCGTAAGAAATGAACCCGGATATAAACACTTGATTTTTTGCTATCAGTGACCTACGTCTTGGCGATAGAAGCGAGCCATCACGTAACGAGCGAGAGTCAAAACGGTAATGACGAAACCAAAGATGATGACCTGGAACAAAAGCGAGAGCCCACTGTGATGTGCGTTCGTCGCATAAATGATCAAAGTGAAATAAAACGTATATGTTTAGCATTGGTTCAGACTATCACCAGCCCCTTCAATACATTGTGTTAAACATAAGATATCGCGCATATTGACAATTAGAAAGCGTTGTTCCCCCGAAATGTGGGACGACCAAACCACTACCGACCAATATGTAATTCTACACGGTTTTTGGAAATTACGAACTTATGCGATCACCCTTTATATATGCATCGTTTTGAATATGAATGTGCATACTTCGTTGCGCACGTGTGTGTGCGTGTGCGTGTGTGTGTGCGTTTGCGTGAGTGCGTGTTTGTGTTCCTGCGTGTGTACATGTTTTCAATCAAGCAGTCAATCTAGCAGTTTTATTATCCGTACGGATGGAATGAAAAGGAAGTTGAGTCGATTGGAAAATGTGATTAAATAGATCACCAACGCGTACCATGTTCATAACAGACACTTTGTGCGTGTACGACCCGTAGACGCCAATGGCAGCGAGCACGAGGAGCAAAACGCCAGCAACAATCAAGACGATGGCGCTTTTCTCGAGCATCGAATATTGCACTGTAGCTTTAAACGTGTCCACATCCTGGGTGAACTGTAAGATGCGCAACTATCTAGAATGCCCCGCAGGCAGGTGGTATGTAAGAGACGCAAGTAATTAGAATGTCATCGAGGCATATGGTCTGTAAGAAACACAACCATGTAGACTACCTATGTATGATGAATGACGCATACCTGCGTCTTGTGTCATTGAATTTAATATCACTACTAAATCTGACTGCCTGTTCTTAATGATATCATAAACTGGTGTGGAGCCTGAGCTAGTTTCTGTACATATCAATCATAACTGAAAACATATATGAGTGAGAAAATGGCATCCATTTATTTAATACAGTAATCATAGGCATGGAATGCCGAAGAGCCCCTACATAGGAGTGACAATCACAATTGGTTACAAGTGCCATAGTAGGGGGTGTAATTACCAAGTTGATTAGCCATACACTTATATGTACAAACATAAAGGCTGGAGTACTCGATCCCCCACCTCCCACGGTACGAGGGAGACCACCCCACCCCAGGCGAACTCCATAAATATATCACATACCTCGTGTTAAAGTAATTGTATTGCGTTTTGATGTGGAAACATATTGTTAATTATGAAAATAATAATGTTTATTATAATGTTTATAGAAAACATGGAATAGTGTTAGCACATCTTTATCTAAAGTATTTATTTTACCTACTAGTTAATGTTAAACATTCAGAATTATAATACTGTGTTACGTTCTTTAAAACTGGCAGTTCGAAGCAACAGGACTCATGAATATTATCTTATGCATATAATTATAATTAATTTAAGGGAACTCTCCTTAAAGTTATTTTTTTGTAAAAATACATTGAATGCAGTCTCGATGGATGTGCGACTCACATGAGGAATGTTCCGTTGCATTGCTTTGACCAGTACCTCGTCATTTATGTGCAAAGCGATACCGGTCACCAGAAACGTCAACCCTGTTACCTGCAGAGTATTTATAACGATGGTGACACTAACCACGTAGTGATAATGATGATGACACTAACCACGTAACATCGGTGCGAGAAGTGTGTTCATGTGGAGTAGGATAGGGTGTTTATTAGATCCAGGGTTGTTTCAGATTAAGTTACCCCATTTGATGTGTTGTTGAAATTGTATAATATAAAATAAAGTGCAGACATCTTGGAAACTTGGAATTTTGCTAAACATGATAATGTACGTATATTACATTAGACGATGACAGTGGTTACCATTTGTATTTATACATTGCGCTATGTGTGAACAATATGGGACTTCTTCTTAAACACCCTATCCTACTCTACATCTATCATGGCATAATGTCACGTATTGGCCTCTAGCTATTAGCCTTGTGCAGTGTATTAACGACATTGTAGTAGGACTTTTTATTCGCAAAAATGTTCATCAGGTTGATAGAGAATAATGAGACAACGGTTTTATAATAATTACATATATTAAGATTTACTTCCTCAACGTTTCGGCTACCTTCGGTAACCGTCATCAGGCACTGAACTGTTGGATGACTAGTTCGTCTTCTGTTGGCCTGTTGGCATAGCAAGCAGGCATCCCCTGTCTTTCCTGTGCACACTTATACGGTGATAAAGGAGGATGGAACAGTAAAATCTCTAGTATATTGCACGAAGACCCATGTTGATGAGCGTCTGAACGTTAGGTCTCACCATCCGCGACATTACAAAATGGGTTTCGACAAACCGTTACTGGGCGGATGTAACGACATTAGAGCAAGCAACGTGTTTTAACGAAATCATATCAATTGCACATTTGTTATCTGCATTATCGGTATGTTTATCCTCACCTTGTACGACTCATCAAAGTTACATAGAAAACGTGCATTTAATACATGAGCCTACTTAAACATAGCCACCATTAAAATCACCATGCTACACGTAACACAAGCAACAACTTGATGATGTCATAAGCATATGCCAAGATTTATTTCGTAATACGCAAGTCACTGTACATACGGTGCATAGTTTAATTCCTGTGTTACGGTCTTAGTGTTTTCAAGCATTTTGAAAGTTTTAACCACCTTGTACACTTTCGTTTTTGATTATTCTTTTTTTTATATATAAATAATACGAACAAACTGTAAAATAAGGGTAGCTTAGCACATGTTTTGTATAGGTTTTTTTCGCAGATAAAGTGCTGACAATGTGATGTCAAGACTTAGTGTTATGTCATAAATGTACTTTCGTGTGCCTAAGCAGTTTCATTACCCATGAATCCCCGGTGTATTTGGTTAATAACGGGGGTGTGCAAAGCTTACTAAGTTTGTGTGAAAAAAAAACAACTACTATATAGGTTGAAAATTTTCAATTCGTTGAATTTATTTTGGAGGGTGATTTCGCCATAATTGCCACTGTGCACACCGCATTAAATGTAATATGCCTGCAGCATAGCCATAGGGTGCACAGTCAGAATTAATAGTCTGTCTGGATAATTACATAAGTATAGAAGACAAACTGGTACTGCTTGCTGGTTGGGACCCCACCTCCCCCAAAGGGCTGCACGCCTATTGGCCAAAGCCAGAGTAAAAGAAGAATCAATACTGGCAATACTCTATACCGAATATTGTTGTGGTTTAGGTTAAGATTAACATGAAATGATGGCCACAGCCCAATTAAAACACCCAATTAGGGTTCAACGACAAAGTATTCCAAATATGCTGAGCTGGGACGTGCAGTGATGAACACAACTACGGGATGTGCAGTGATGGACATAACTAGGGGACATGCAGTGATGAACACAACTACGGGACGTGCTGTGATGAACACAACTACGGGACGTGCAGTGATGAACATAACTACGGGACGTGCAGTGATGAACACAACTATGGCACGTGCAGTGATGAACACAACTACGGGACGTGCAGTGATGAACATAACTACGGGACGTGCATTGATGAACGCAACAACTTGACTTGCCAGTGATGATCACAACAACTTGACAGTAATGAACATGACGCGGCAGTGATAACGTGACCCGGCATTGGCGAGGGAAACAACGTGTCGGTGACGATCGCAACTTCTCTTTACATTCTTCGCTCCCTCAGAGGCAGCATCTTTAAATTCGGCAGCATAATAGGCCGACCAAAACTGTTGATAGAGGGATGGTCGTAAGGCGACTGATCCATCTGTCGGCGGAGGAAAGGTAGCAAGGGAACCCACCTTCTGTTGGCAGGGGGGTCGTGAGGCGACTTATCCCTCTGTTGGCAGAGGGCTGGTTGTAGTCGAGACTGACCATCCCAACTGTGCCAGCCAGCTCAGCATATTTGGAATACTTTGTCGTTGAACCCTAATTGGGTGTTTTAATTGGGCTGTGACCATCATTTCATGTTAATCTTAACCTAAACCACAACAATATTCTGTATAGAGTATTGCCAGTATTGATTCTTCTTTTACTCTGGCTTTGGCCAATAGGCGTGCAGCCCTTTGGGGGAGGTGGGGTCCCAACAAGCAAGCAGTACCAGTTTGTCTTCTATACTTATGTAATTATCCAGACAGACTATTAATTCTGACTGTGCACCCTATGGCTGTGCTGCAGGCATCTTACATTTAATGCGGTGTGCACAGTGGCAATTATGGCGAAATCACCCTCCAAAATAAATTCAACGAATTGAAAATTTTCATCCTATATAGTAGTTGTTTTTTTTCCACACAAACTTAGTAAGCTTTGCACACCCCCGTTATTAACCAAATACACCGGGGATTCATGGGTAATGGAACTGCTTAGGCACACGAAAGTACATTTATGACATAACACTAAGTCTTGACATCACATTGTCAGCACTTTATCTGCGAAAAAAACCTATACAAAACATGTGCTAAGCTACCCTTATTTTACAGTTTGTTCGTATTATTTATATATAAAAAAAAGACTAATCAAAAACGAAAGTGTACAAGGTGGTTAAAACTTTCAAAATGCTTGAAAACACTAAGACCGTAACACAGGAATTAAACTATGCACCGTATGTACAGTGACTTGCGTATTACGAAATAAATCTTGGCATATGCTTATGACATCATCAAGTTGTTGCTTGTGTTACGTGTAGCATGGTGATTTTAATGGTGGCTATGTTTAAGTAGGCTCATGTATTAAATGCACGTTTTCTATGTAACTTTGATGAGTCGTACAAGGTGAGGATAAACATACCGATAATGCAGATAACAAATGTGCAATTGATATGATTTCGTTAAAACACGTTGCTTGCTCTAATGTCGTTACATCCGCCCAGTAACGGTTTGTCGAAACCCATTTTGTAATGTCGCGGATGGTGAGACCTAACGTTCAGACGCTCATCAACATGGGTCTTCGTGCAATATACTAGAGATTTTACTGTTCCATCCTCCTTTATCACCGTATAAGTGTGCACAGGAAAGACAGGGGATGCCTGCTTGCTATGCCAACAGGCCAACAGAAGACGAACTAGTCATCCAACAGTTCAGTGCCTGATGACGGTTACCGAAGGTAGCCGAAACGTTGAGGAAGTAAATCTTAATATATGTAATTATTATAAAACCGTTGTCTCATTATTCTCTATCAACCTGATGAACATTTTTGCGAATAAAAAAGTCCTACTACAATGTCGTTAATACACTGCACAAGGCTAATAGCTAGAGGCCAATACGTGACATTATGCCATGATAGATGTAGAGTAGGATAGGGTGTTTAAGAAGAAGTCCCATATTGTTCACACATAGCGCAATGTATAAATACAAATGGTAACCACTGTCATCGTCTAATGTAATATACGTACATTATCATGTTTAGCAAAATTCCAAGTTTCCAAGATGTCTGCACTTTATTTTATATTATACAATTTCAACAACACATCAAATGGGGTAACTTAATCTGAAACAACCCTGGATCTAATAAACACCCTATCCTACTCCACATGAACACACTTCTCGCACCGATGTTACGTGGTTAGTGTCATCATCATTATCACTACGTGGTTAGTGTCACCATCGTTATAAATACTCTGCAGGTAACAGGGTTGACGTTTCTGGTGACCGGTATCGCTTTGCACATAAATGACGAGGTACTGGTCAAAGCAATGCAACGGAACATTCCTCATGTGAGTCGCACATCCATCGAGACTGCATTCAATGTATTTTTACAAAAAAATAACTTTAAGGAGAGTTCCCTTAAATTAATTATAATTATATGCATAAGATACTATTCATGAGTCCTGTTGCTTCGAACTGCCAGTTTTAAAGAACGTAACACAGTATTATAATTCTGAATGTTTAACATTAACTAGTAGGTAAAATAAATACTTTAGATAAAGATGTGCTAACACTATTCCATGTTTTCTATAAACATTATAATAAACATTATTATTTTCATAATTAACAATATGTTTCCACATCAAAACGCAATACAATTACTTTAACACGAGGTATGTGATATATTTATGGAGTTCGCCTGGGGTGGGGTGGTCTCCCTCGTACCGTGGGAGGTGGGGGATCGAGTACTCCAGCCTTTATGTTTGTACATATAAGTGTATGGCTAATCAACTTGGTAATTACACCCCCTACTATGGCACTTGTAACCAATTGTGATTGTCACTCCTATGTAGGGGCTCTTCGGCATTCCATGCCTATGATTACTGTATTAAATAAATGGATGTCATTTTCTCACTCATATATGTTTTCAGTTATGATTGATATGTACAGAAACTAGCTCAGGCTCCACACCAGTTTATGATATCATTAAGAACAGGCAGTCAGATTTAGTAGTGATATTAAATTCAATAACACAAGACGCAGGTATGCGTCATTCATCATACATAGGTAGTCTACATGGTTGTGTTTCTTACAGACCATATGCCTCGATGACATTCTAATTACTTGCGTCTCTTACATACCACCTGCCTGCGGGGCATTCTAGATAGTTGCGCATCTTACAGTTCACCCAGGATGTGGACACGTTTAAAGCTACAGTGCAATATTCGATGCTCGAGAAAAGCGCCATCGTCTTGATTGTTGCTGGCGTTTTGCTCCTCGTGCTCGCTGCCATTGGCGTCTACGGGTCGTACACGCACAAAGTGTCTGTTATGAACATGGTACGCGTTGGTGATCTATTTAATCACATTTTCCAATCGACTCAACTTCCTTTTCATTCCATCCGTACGGATAATAAAACTGCTAGATTGACTGCTTGATTGAAAACATGTACACACGCAGGAACACAAACACGCACTCACGCAAACGCACACACACACGCACACGCACACACACGTGCGCAACGAAGCATGCACATTCATATTCAAAACGATGCATATATAAAGGGTGATCGCATAAGTTCGTAATTTCCAAAAACCGTGTAGAATTACATATTGGTCGGTAGTGGTTTGGTCGTCCCACATTTCGGGGGAACAACGCTTTCTAATTGTCAATATGCGCGATATCTTATGTTTAACACAATGTATTGAAGGGGCTGGTGATGGTCTGAACCAATGCTAAACATATACGTTTTATTTCACTTTGATCATTTATGCGACGAACGCACATCACAGTGGGCTCTCGCTTTTGTTCCAGGTCATCATCTTTGGTTTCGTCATTACCGTTTTGACTCTCGCTCGTTACGTGATGGCTCGCTTCTATCGCCAAGACGTAGGTCACTGATAGCAAAAAATCAAGTGTTTATATCCGGGTTCATTTCTTACGAATAAAATGTCAATGATGTTTTGCACCCTGAACAAAATAGTCATTAGCAGGGACAATGACACATTTGCCGACTATGACACTTGTGCAGGACACATGTTCTAGTTGTTGCTTGGCAGCACATGCTCGTGTCAATGATAGACGTAGACCATAGAGACGAGGGAGACCACTGAGACCACGGATACCAGGGAGTCCACGGAGACCAGGGAGACCAAGGAGACCACGGATACCATGGAGACCACGGAGACCACGGAGATAACGGAGACTATTCCAAACGCATCCAAAACGTGTACATGAATTCGAGAGAACCTTAGCCCGGACGATTCTCGATGATGTAGTGTTAATGTTCATATTTTGTGCATTATTGTTTCTGAGGTTTTAGAGTATACGTATGGGATAACATATGGGTACTGTATGATATTCAGACGATGACGCTGACAGAGGTACAACAACAGAAGGTTCAAGTTTGGGATAACGTCTGGGTCCGGAGAGCTACAAGAGCAAAGAGGATGGATAGAATGAGGATGAATGACGATAGGTAAGAGATTGGGATGCAGTTCCGCTTAACGAAAACTGTCGAGAAGAATATTTAGAAGCCAGATGATGTGGGCGAGTCACTCTGTGTGGACGGAGGAGGGCCAGGTCAATCTGTGTGGACGGAGGAGGGCCAGGTCACTCGGTGTGGATGAAGGAGGGCCAGGTCACTCGGTGTGGACGGAAGAGGGCCAGGTCACTATGTGTGGACGGAGGAGGGCCAGGTCACTCTGTGTGGACGGAGGAGGGCCAGGTCACTCTGTGTGGACGGAGGAGGGCCAGGTCACTCGGTGTGGATGAAGGAGGGCCAGGTCACTCGGTGTGGACGGAAGAGGGCCAGGTCACTCTGTGTGGACGGAGGAGGGCCAGGTCATTCTGTGTGGACGGAGGAGGGCCAGGTCACTCGGTGTGGATGACGGAGGGCCAGGTCACTCGGTGTGGACGGAAGAGGGCCAGGTCACTCTATGTGGACGGAGGAGGGCCAGGTCACTCTGTGTGGACGGAGGAGGGTCAGGTCACTCTGTGTGGACGGAGGAGGGCCAAGTCACTCGGTGTGGATGAAGGAGGGCCAGGTCACTCGGTGTGGACGGAAGAGGGCCAGGTCACTCGGTGTGTATGGATAAGGGCCGACTACCAAAGAAAGCAGATGCGATGAAACAGCCAGGCTGTACCGAAACGGAAAGAACTAAGATGAGAGGACAATATAAAGAGGGTTGGTCGAAAGGCAGAGGAAGAGGATGGAGGGAGGATGGAGGGAGAAGGCTGTCAATAAATGGAAAGAGATAAAGCACTCACAGAGCTACAATGTAATTACTAGCATCACCCCTTCATAAAAGTAGCAATAAGGAAGAACATATGCTGCATTTGTGGTGATGTCAATTGTTTTCAGAAATAAGTAAATGTTGTTTAATTGTGGCATTTTCATGGCAGGAATAATGTCAGGGGACATAATGTATGTATTAATCCCTAGGACATTACCCCTGGGGGATAGTATCCGGTAGCAATGTCCAGGGGGCACTGTTTGGGGATAATATCAAATTTCGCCAGCATATTTCTTAAGTATGTAAATCCTTTTTCTATCATATTTGTGATCTCCGTCGAATTCGTCACATATCTATATCTACTGCTACAACAATATTAACGCCATTAATTAGTAGCCGCCTTGACAATTGTTGTCGCTGCGCCTAGGGTCTGGAATGAACTCCCTATCACTTTCAAACTATCTTAAACTATTGCTATTTTCCGAAAAAAACTCAAGATATATCTATTCCAACTTGCATTTCCACCATAAAATTTATGTTCGGTTGTCCCTCGTTCTGATACTGACTTTTGCGCGTCCATGTTCACGGTTATGCTTAATTATTAAGTTTCGTTGCGCCTCTGATGATATAGGCGCCATAGAAGTTAATTATTATTATTATTAAAAGTATGTGTCGTTATTTACAGAAATGGAACACAACATAGCACGTTGTATACAAAATAAATAAACCGCTCTTGTTGTTGAAGACAACACGCTTATGTTTTGTGGAAACCCTGTAATCGGCTTGGCGTAAGTTAACAATCACGCATTTGTTGTTCTAAAATGATTGCACGTTATATATCGTTGATATTCCAATGGATTTATTTGCTTTGTCCAACAAGTATTATTTTAGTATAACATTATGACAACCCAAGCATTGATTTAGCTTAGGATATCCAAATGGTTTGTTTGCTAGTGTTTAGTGACTACCGGATGTGTTCGTGTGTGCGCCTGCGTTACTATAAAAAGTGTGTCCCTCGATGAGAAGGATTTGTTGGTTTACCTGATGTGGGCCCAGTTCCAAGGCCATCACCCTCGTAACCTGGTCAAGTGTCCCTTTCGACGCGCAGTACGCCGTGTGGAGGGGAAGAGCCGTGTGAGAACAAATTGAAGAAATGTTGACTATGGCACCTCCTTTGCCTCTGTCAACCATTCCTCTTGCCACTACCTTGAACATGATGGTTGAATAAATGTAATGTTAGGGGCCATTCACAATTATCGACAAGTTGTTAGAGGCCGTTCACAATTATCGACAAGTTGTTAGAGGCCGTTCACAATTATCGACAAGTTGTTAGAGGCCGTTCACAATTATCGACAAGTTGTTAGATGCCGTTCACAATTATCGACAAGTTGTTAGAGGCCGTTCACAATTATCGACATATACCTTTTTGTACAAAGCGTATTAAAGAAGGCGAGGTCAAGGCATTTGTATTAAATGAGGAAAGGGGTCAAGGCCCGCGTAATAAAGGAGGGCTGCGAGCTGTTTTTAATTGGTGGTCGCATAAGAAAGTAGGCCACCCTTGCGCTGTGCAGCCCCGCGCGTTGAACTGCTACATAACTAAGTTACTATTAAACAGTGTCAGCTATAAATGTATAACTCCATACGAACATCAGTACTTACCGTACAGCGTATGAGTTAAAATGATCTAATACGTAGCCGTAGTGCAGGTTCAGCTATAACTTTGAAGCAGTGGACATACCCATTAAGCAGGAAGTTGGGGGTTGGTCGTAAACATTGGAATGTTGGCCTCAAAAATACGTGGGAGGTGGGTTTGGTGGGAGATGGACCCTCACAGTTGGTGGGAGATGCCCTCCCCCCCCAAAAAAACAGCGCCATTGAGGTTAATATCCCTGCCAGTCATTCCTTTCCATTGTATTTCGCGGCCTTCACCATGTCATGTGTGAGTGATTTTCTACCAGCGGGGGTTTCGAATGTGTGTGTCCCTGTCCTGTTAAGCTATTATTGTTCTTAAATATCACATCGTTTTTTAAGTGACGTATACAACTGATAAGTAGCGTATTCACCAACGAAATTTAGTGCGCTTTATACGAACTCGTAAACGTTGACAATTGTGAACGGATCGAAATTGTTGCGCCTACCGGCTGGATAGTTTCATACGAATAACAAATATTTCGCAAAAATTATTCGGGTTATATTATGTGATAATGGAAACGTTTACCCCCCCACCCCTCACACACACACATGCGCGCGTGCGTTGTGTGTTCGTGCGTTAGTGTGTTCGCGCGCGCGAACACACGAACGTACTCCCACATTCTTGTATTATGTTAAAGTGAATACCTGGGACACGTTTACAGCCGCCGTGACGTTGACTTCAAATAGTCTGAAAGTAATGCGAAAATAGGTTAATAACAAACGTCTTGTGTTCTGTCATAGACAGAACTCGTTATTTTGTCTGTTACCAATAACTAAATATTAATTATATTTTTATATGTATCTTCGTAGGCAACTACAAAGGTGTTGCCGTCCTTAGAGATGACTTGGTGTAACATTGGTCGTTTGTGATCACCAGATGGCGGCACTTGATTTAAATAAACTTCCTCTTAATGTATTATGGAAATCAGTCTGAAAGTAATGTCCTTTGCGATCACCAGATGGCGGAACTTGATTTAAATAAACTTCCTCTTAATGTATTATGGAAATCAGTAACGTTAAACACTTTCATACGTTTTCAGATCGGCTTCTTCGGTCTCTAAGAACGCAGCGAGCTTTGTAATGCCTGCGTTATTCACCAAGAGGTCGACTGGTCCTATTTCTTCGACGGCTTTTCTCGCAGCTGCCCAGTCGGACAAATCTACACAAACCGTGGTAATCTCGGGATTCTGAAACCAAATTAGCGCATTTAATAATTAACTTAGTATGTGTACATAAACTGCGTACGTGGTGACATGAACGCAGTAACCTGTATACCTTAATTTTCGTTAATAGCGAAGTTGCTATTGTAAATACTCTTATTTAAAACAAACTATATATAAAAATTACCTAAACAATTATCGTCCTCTCTATAATTTAAGTTTTCTGTCAAACGTATTGGGAAAAGTAGTTGCCTTCATCAACATATTTATAAATACCACTTATAAATGTGTCTACAGTCTGCATATAAATGATTTCACTCAACCGAAACGGCTCTTCTCAAGATACACAATGAACTGTTTGACAGCATGGACAATAGCAAAGTCACCGCACTCACTTTACTAGATCTCTCAGCTGCTTTTGATACGATTGATCATTCAATCCATTTGCAACGCCTCCATAGAAATTTTAGCATTTCTGGCACAACACTTCGGTGGTTCAAATCATATTTTTAGACAAACACCAAAGCAATGACACTTCTGGAATACTGTGATACATCCCCACCAGATACCGTTCCTCCCTGTTCACGATTATGCTTAATAATGTTGTTTTGTTGCGCCACTGCATTCAGGTTCCTGAGGATATAGGCGATATGGAAATGTATTATTATTAAATTGGTTTTCAAGACAAAGGTTCGTTTACGTTCGTTTAATAAGAAAGGTAAAATACCTCAGCTTTCAGGTGATCCAGGTCTTCCTGTGAACGACTCAGTGCAATTGTTTCGGCTCCTCCCGCTGCCAGGGCCTTTGCAATGGCATTTCCGATCCCTGCAATGTTGATGCACAGTATGCACATGCACATGCACATGCACATGCACATGCACATGCACATGCATGAATGCACGTACAACCATTTCCTTTCCTTAACACTTTATAATATATCTTCATGCGTAATTTCTGTCCCGCGTAAACTAGCATGACTTGTTAATTATGAATACTTTGTATTAATAACACAAGCTCAATCCCAGCCAGCACACCGGCCCGAGAACGGGCCGAGGGTGGCAAACTTATCGGTCCAACATCGGCATCCGCCTGCGGCCCGATGTAAATTTTGTCCAAATTTATCGGTCCAATTTACCGGCTTCAGCGTGCGGGCCGATGTGGGTTTTGTCCATCGGCTTAACATTGGGCCGATGACGGCTCATAAGCGGCTGCCGATAGGAAGCCGCCTATGAACCGATGATTATATATATATATATATATATATATATATATATATAAATTATTATATACACACATATGTGTATATATATATATATATATATATATATATATATACACACACACACATACATATTAATTTTGGTAAAACTAGGCACAGTCGGCCTATGAGGAGCTAAACATCGGTACACTGTCGTCCAACAATAAATATATATATATATATATATATATATATATATATATATATATATATATATATATATATATATATATATATATATATATATATATAAACAGAAAAACATCAAGTCCAATGTAGATTAAAATAGGCCCAACAAAGGCATTTAAAATGTATATGAGTTGTACAATTTTAATAAAATACCTTCCACAATGTATTTTATTAAACATGTTAACATTAAGTCACTAACCATTCTCCATATAAACTATTGTAACTGGTATACATAATAACAAAACTACAGAAGTGGGCGTCAAAAATGATAACAAAGAGTCAGTATATAATGCACACACTTCTATCCATTGCTAAAAAGTATCAAACTGCTAAATAAAAGTTGAAGATGTCTTTAAATGACAATTAAACTGTTATCACTAATATGTCAACAGAAACCTTCCTGAATACCAAACAAATGTAAGCATAATACCTAATTCTGGTGTGCATGCATATGGCACAAACGTCGTGAGAATATTCACATTGAAAGTAAAAACACTGAACTGACAAACAAACGCATTACAGATAGCATCAGTTAATTCAATAATACCCCTAATCCAATCACAGTCAAGATCCACACTCACTCTCTTGAAAAGCTCCAGTACGTACACAACGACCTATATAATTTCAATGTACTGTGCAACCTTCCTAGACATTGCTATGAATATATATGTGCACATTTAAACTTAAACTGCCAGTTAACCGTTCAAATGTATATTTATGATTATATATCATACAGTATAACTTTACAATGATTTTTCCAGGTTCTCTTTTAAATAAACAATGCTCTTGGACATTTGTTTTTAATTGATCAATGCAACGCCACCAAAGCACCATGGCATTACGTTCAATACAAGCATATTATCTTATACATATATTGTTAACATTTTATCACAAATGTTTTCAGGTTGATATATGTATTCGGATTTGTGTAATTTATTATACGATAATATTTAATAAATAAGCGTTGACCATCTCTTACTTGTACTTAAATTAATGTGTTCAAGTCTCAAAAACATTCACTTCAATTGTTTACTCCTGCCACATCCTGCTTAGCCTCTGTTCTGTTCATTCGGTGCTTCCTAGCACCATCCCGATCAGAGAACGAGGCAGTTCGGAACCATTCCTGGATGACTCGCTTTATGTCATGCTCATGGTTGTGCCATTTGTTGTCACTTCATTGTTTCGGACAGCAACTGAAATATTAACATAACAATTAAGTTAACAATACCAAGTGTCCACGGCCCATGGAATTGGTCAATTCCCTTATGAAAATATACCATGGTAAATACCATCATGTTGTTTTGAAACAGGTAAACCATGGTATACCACAGATTACCATGTATACAACATTTTACAAATATAAAACAGATATATTGATCGAGAACGAATTAAGCAACCGACCGATACAGGGCAGAATGAAATGAAAATTTTACAGAATATAATTTGTATATAATTATGTGTTTCTGTTCTGATAAAGTACTTGTAAGAAATAAACATAAACAGATAGTACATACTGAGCCAGTATAAATAAATCTTCAGACTTCACCTATTATTGACCTAAGGCTAAGCCTAAGCTATGCCTATGCCCATGGCTATGTCAGTTCACGGCCTTTGGCTTTGCCGTTTGAGTTTGGCGCCTAAAATTACGATGTGCATAGTTCTACTTTCGTATGCTTTGCGAACAAAAATAATTTATTTAATGCTAAAAATCAATGTATTGGATTGTACAAAATACAGCCAAAGATTAACAAAGGAATTTGTAAACACGTACCTTGTCTTGTGGCGCGCCAGTCGCATATAAAATTATAAAGGTAAAACAGCGGACTTCAAATATGGCGGCATGGGCCCGGGTAGACTCGCAGTAAAGATTATTTTTAACAATAATAATGTTCAGTGAATAGTATAAGCATCTGGAGCTTACAAACGTAATGATCATAGCTTGTTAAATTTTGGTAAGAATAATAACACAGTTCATACAAATTTTAGTTTCTCTTAATTTTATTTCGCTTCCAGCATGGTGCGTCATCGCGCGGGAAATATTCCCCTACACCACATGCGAAATTTAATACAAGTAATAAATCATAGGCATACGGCGCGCGTCGGCCTCCCTCACACCGAGTACTGATAAATCACCTCCCGCGGGTGCTAGCGCCGCATCTGCGGCTGGGAAGCGGACTGTGATCGGCAAGCACATGCCGAGCACTGCCGCCTGCCAGCCGCTGATATCCGCCATCGGGCCGATGACGGCGTGCTGGCTGGGATATTAGGCCTAAGTACACTGTTTGGCTGATGTTTCTTATTATTTTGCTTTCTTCAGATTATATCATATAAAATGTATAATTATCTCCTTGTTTAAGGACAAGTATAGTGCACCCCTATCTGTCTATATTGTATTATGCTGAATGTTGCACGTTGTTAAATGGTGATGTCTTGAAATTAACATCACCACTAGCATAAACTTTGATATAATTTTATTGCCGTATCTGAAATACACCATGTGAACAGTAACGTAATGTGTAACATATAACAGTGCACATTAAGCCTTATATGGGGAGTTACCCCCCCCCCACCGCCGTACGCGTCAGCTGCCTCGTGTCACCCATAGAGTTACATCATTAATCAACCTCCCCCCCTTACACAAGAGCGATAAGCCAGCTCACTGCAGTGAAGCGGTCGTGGACCACTGACCGGCATTTCATTGCACGGCAGAAACAGTTGCATCCACTGCATGACACATAGGGTAGTACTGTTTATAGTGTGAACATAGCATGTTACAAATAGTTGTCTAACATATGTAAGTAAGTAACTAAGTAAATAAGTAAGTAAATAAGTAAGTAAGTAAGTAAGTAAGTAAGTAAGTTAATTTATTTCCTCCTCAACATCATCATGTACAATATAAGGCAAACAAAAGCAATGAAGATGAGGTGGCTACAGGAGAAGTATAAACTTATCGGGCTAGTAGCCAGTGACGATGACACCAGGAACCAATTAACTTGAAGATTTGTCATTGTCATTTGTTCTTAATGGGGCATGGCCACCAGACTGATTAATAATTTGGGAGAGGATGGTCCCAGCAGTTGTGTTATAAGTGTGGGCAGTTGGGTTGTGGATACTGGAGTGAGCATCGTGAATTTGTGACAAACATTTTGGAGGCTTCCTGGAGAAAGTTGTGGGACAAATGAATATGGTTATTTCCTGCGTGGCTTACAGCTGTACGAATCGACAGAAGACAGGATCTAACATATCGTTATTTTCAGGTAATTTATGTTGCAAATGTTTGTGCTGTGTTAGTGTATATGTGAATGAATGTAACAATTTCGAAAATGTTCTGAAATATCAATATATTGCAGATCGTTTTCTTTTTCTTGGGGGTAGCGTACATTAAGTGTGTCCCAGTAGTCACATTGATTGGGTGCAACATAAAATGTTATAGGGGTAGGATTAAGTTTTATAAATAATGTATGCGTGTGTGCATATTTGTAACTCTTGTTTTAAAACTCTACTAGATGTCAGCTCATTAATAAGATTTTTGTTCTTTATTAAGTCACCTGCATTTAATGAGGCTCTCCCCTTTTTGGTAGTCGTCTGCCTTTTCATCGTTGTATGAACCACTATCATGTAACTCATTCTGTACACATTGCAACATTCATTGCATTATATGCATTTGTTTGACAAACCATGTGAAAGGTTGCCTACTAAAACAATTGACAGCTTAAATTGGCAATTGACCTTAAAGAAGAATGTCCATCAGGGCTTAAAGAGATTTTGACCACTTCCAGTCATTAGCTAGTACATGTATAGAACACTTCAGAAATTTCAGTTTCGATCATGTTTAGTGGTTATACTACTGTTATAGTTAATATGTTATGGTATTTGATATACAAGGTGCATGGATAGATTGTGCACGTAATAAGGTATTAGGTATATATAGCTATGTAGTAATAATCTCTAATTAGTACTGTATATCTATAGATATATGACGAAGTCTGGGTGCTGTACAGTATAAACACTGGCCCTCCAGTGGGTTCTTGCCTTGCAGCAGCATAAATGTCACTGGTCCATGCCAGCATCACTTTACCATGTGTCAACTGATAAGGGCTCAGCGGTCTTGTTTTACTAACGGGTGTTCTATTTATGTCTATGGTGTCACCCCACTATTTGACTTACGGCTGCGTTAGAGCTAAAGCACATGCTACTTGGTTCCGGTAAACCGGGACGACATGTCGCAAAGCGCTTCAGGGATCAGACCACAGTTGACCTTCCTGTTTATTTTTTTACCACGAACGTAGGGCGTATCAAATTGCAATATGTGAATTTAAACAATTCATATGATGTGACATAAGAGCAATTGAGCAGGCATATTCACACGTTTGTTTGTAGAAGCTATTGGTTGTGAAATGGTGCTTTTTGAGAGGTTAACATGCGGAAGGAGTTATGGGAATTTGTCTGCTATGGACCTCGTGGGCGCATGAATACATGGATATTTTTTTTAAATTGAAGGACGTCGCACATCGGGGCGTTTTAAAAGAGCTGGAGGTAAGTTGTTTTGAAAAAAATTGGTCAGCATGTCAATGAGATAATGTCAGTCGTTGAGAAAAAGTTTAAGAATTTTTAATAGTCACGTTTTCTAATAATGAGACAAAACGTTAACATGGCCACCAACGCAATTCTCTACAGTGGTCTGACTCCAAATAAACTAAAATCGTGGTCACAAACACGTTTGTAGAATATTGATATACTTATGTTTGTGGTCGTTGTTGTTAGCTTAATTGTGGATATTACACGTAATTTGGATGAAATTATCTGTTTGTTATAACAAATTTCTTATAATTTTTGTAATTTGTAATTTTTATAATATATGACCTGCTAAATATAAAAATGTCAAATAAATGTACATTTTAGTTTTGTACTATAACGTTTGATGTGCACGAGCTGATATTTTGCGCAATTTGATGTTTAATGTAATACTTTATTGTTAATAAATAAAAAAGTATTATTTTTCATATGCTAAAATAGCATTAAAGACCTTGTGGTAAGCTAAACATCTACAATAAACTATTGGCTTTCCAAAATATCAATTCACCACATATCAATACAAATTTCATGTTGTAAGCAGTACTTTGCAAGTGCTTGGGCACAAGGAAATGAAGGTATGCAAACCTATCTCTAGTTAAACACATCCCTGGCTAACCCCACCTCAAGCTAACCCCATCCCTAGCTAACTCTAACCCTCAAGTGGTTTAGATAAGATATAGTCATTCCCATGGGCAAAGGTTGATAGGAAAAGTGAACCGTTGTCTTGGAAAAGGTAGACTGCGGTAGCAATCACGAATATCATGATACAGATAGGGTGTCAAAATGGAAATTTGGCGAAAATTAGGGGGTATGACACGAGTATGTGACGGAACCGGTAGCCATTTTGCATTAAAACGGTCATTGGTTATATCTGTGTTGTGGTCCAGTGCATTAGCAATTTTGTGTAACAAATTTGGACAGAATAGTTGTATTTTGGTTGTGTCACACCCACTAGAACACTGCGTAGATCAGCATTTTCAAATTTGGCCGTGACTGGCAGCTGGTCATGTGATACTCCTTTATGTTGGCGTATCGAAATCAAGCCGTTCGCCTTGTATCTTATCAACTAGAAGTATGAAAGCAGTCACATAAAAAATACAATTTGACCAACCTGACACGTTGGAATTTACCCTAAATCCTGTTAAATGTGAAAAAAATTATTTTCTTAGAAAGTTATGCAATGTTTGGTTTACAATCAAGCAATTATATGAACACGAATTTTAAAATAAACTCATTAGTATATTTAAATGAACAGTAAGCAGGCTTCATTGGTTAGCAATGCTCTGTAAAAAATTCGACCTATAATTAAATTATGTGACTGGTTTTCAGCTAATAATACGGGCAAGGCGTTGTTTAGACTTGGCTGTCAAACAAATAATAATGACTTGACAAGCAGGAGTGTTCCATAATGTGTCTACATATACACTGTGCCGCAACTTGATATAAAATTTGACACTTTCTCAAACATCCCTATTTTGGGTAAGACCACTGTTGATCTTGATGTTTATTGTTTCAAACGAATGTAAGGCGTATTAAATTGCAATATGTGAATTTAAATAATTCATATGATGTGACATAAGTGCAATTGAGCAGGCACATTCACAGGTTTGTTTGTAGAAGCTATTGGCTGTGAAATTATGCATTATTTTATGGAGCTTAACAGGCGGAGGGATTTATGGGAATTGTTCTGCTATGGGCCACGTGGGCACAAGAATACATGGCTATTTTTGTAAAAATTTATGGGCATCGCACGTCGGGGCTGGAGGTATGTGATTAAAATTATCAGCATGTCAATGTGATGTTGGCAGTTGATGTGAACTATTTTTTTAATTTTTATGCTCCGGTTTTCTTATAATCAGACAAAACATTAACATAGCCACTAATGCAATTATCTACTGTGGTTTGATTCTTTCACCGCGTAGCTCACGATACAACCAACAACGAAGACTCACGTACAACACAGCTCCAGAATTGTTCATGTTACTCAACAAACAAACCTATATTACTAGTACCTTTTCCAGCTCCGGTAACCAAAGCATGCTTTCCGTCGAAACGTAAATCCATGATCGACTTGTTCAGACGACTAACTGGCAAATGTGATAGTCTGACCCAGCAGTATGAATGGCGAAACGCCCGAGTTCCGAAGTACGCAGACGAAAAATCGAGATTACGTAACGATGACCCAAATGTTGCTTGCGCGCTGGTAAACAAGCTCGCATTACCAGTCGCGACAGAAGATAATGAATAATGATCTTACCCACTGACAACACGAGCACCAGCATCCTCGCGTAACAAGCACTAAAAGTAAATATGGGTTATCTTTGCGTTATCTCGTGTTATCTCGCTGATACAGCACCGGGATGGCTTAATAGTGAAGGTCATAGTGCATGCATGTTTAGGCCTAACGAATGCGTTCTATGTCGTCTTCAAAAACTGTCATTTCGAGGGAAACCTGCTCTCCCTTATGAAAATATGCCATGTTATACCGTGCTATTCCATAGTATACCATGGTTAACATGAATTACCATGGTTTACCATGGTTTACCAAGGTTTACCTGTTCCAAAACACCATCGTATTTACCATGGTATATTTTATACATATAGCTCACAAAATAAGTCGATATGTGGACCGTAATTACCAAAGGTTTTAGTTCTCTGAACAGCCACGGCAACGTATTGCCGCTGCTGACAGGACGAAGCAACATGGCGGCTTTGTAAAAGCGGCGAGGTGCGGAAACGACTTATTAGCATTCCGGGGGACATAACTTTGGTCTGAGCACCGGACATCGGTTTGTCGTGTACTTCGGTAGACAGGGAATCAGACACGCGCGACCATAGACTGCGTTTTGTTTGCCTTAAGAAACTTACGCAAACAGCCGATTCAGCTTGCTTAGTGACAGTGGCATCTGCTACGTGGATGCCCGTTGCTCGAAGCAAGCGTTTCGGTGCAGATGCTAATTTGACGTAATACTAAGTTCGTTCGGGCGCAAGCAATGGCGAAATGTTGTCTTAGGGTGGCATGCTGATGCAACCGTGTAGTTGAAGTGTGCGATTTGTTGTGCTCGTTTAGACTTAGATAAATGGTTTTCTGGCATATGGCTATGGTACCCGCGCTGCGCGCATTTTCATTACGGTATAATTTTTATTCATGATAGGGCGTACCATCTTGTTAATTACGATTCTCCTTCTTGACATTACAGCAAATCTTTCAAAACAGAAGCTTATTTGGTTCCAAGGGTGATAGGATTAGCAAATTTGTATCCCTCCCAAATACGATCTGTGCGCGGTGTGTGGTGCGGTGTAAGTAAGAGAACAATTGTTTTTTGTTGTACACTACGTAGTTTTCGATATTCACCAACGTTCCATTTGCAAGATTAACGTAAGGAGAATAACAAGATTAACGTAAGACGTACGAAGAATAACAAGATTAACGTAAGAGGTACGGAGAATAACAAGATTAACGTAAGAGGTACGGAGAATAACAAGATTAACGTAAGAGGTACGGAGAATAACAAGATTAACGTAAGAGGTACGGAGAATAGCAACATTTGTCCGCGACACCTGTTGAGACAATCTTGAAAATAAACTGTAGAAGCTCTAGGAAACATCACTTTGCTCGATCCAAAAGCAAGGAACGCCGCGGTCATTTTCTCTGTGGGCTTCATACTTGCCAGCGCAGTTGCCCTCTCCACTCTGGGGCGGGCGCTGGCGCAAGGCACCAGGGTAGGCATTGACTGTTGTGTTGCAGCGTCCACTGTGGCTGTGAAGGCCGATTCTTGGGTGGCAGTCGTTGTCATGACAAAATCAGACGAAACAGGATGACATTGGTGGTAGTGCTGCTCTTTGGTTTCGCCGCATCCTCTTCTCAGCCGCATGCTGGTGTTTCTTTTCATCTGCCCTTTCAATGCCTCTGCGTGTTGCCTGACACCAAGCAGTGCGGTCTTCGGCCACTGCTTCCTAGCTTTTGGGGCTGATGTCACAGGCCTTCGTGTCACGCGTGCAGGTGTCCTTGAATCTGAGGGCTATGAGTCCCGCTGGCCTCGCGCCCCTGGTGAGTTGTCCATGTGGTACTTGTGTTAACAACATTGCTCGCCTGCAGAGGATGCACAATTCGGCTGCGACGTTAATCTTTCGCCGGCCACGAAGTGATAGCGCATTGCCTCTTTTGTGCATTTTTCACTGGCTCCCTGTAGCGCGCAGAATCGAGTTTAAGCTCTTAGTGTTTGCATATAGAGCTGTGCATGGTGATGCGCCGAAATACCTATGTGATCTCGTATGCCCGTATACAAAAACAAGAGTCTTACGCTCTGCTAACAATAACATGTTAACTGTTCAGCGGACTCACGTCAAAGCTGGAGATTGTTCGTTTAAAGTCGCTGCGGCGACTCTGCGGAACACTCGGCCAATTGATATTAAAATGTCAGACACTCTCTCCACTTTCAAGGCACGCATAAAGACTCACTTATATAAACTCTCTTTCTAAGTTCTACATTCTAGTTCCTGCATTAATATAGTTATGTTATAATTATATTATATTTTATAATATTTATTTAATTACTGTATTTATTTTGCTAATTTATTTTTCAACTTTTTATATATTTATTAATTTTTATTACTCTTTAGTATTATGCATTAAAAAAATAACTTATATATTTATATACGCCTAATATTATATGTGTTAATCACATAGCATACACATATATTTTATTCATTTAAAGTAGCTGCATACTGGTTGTAGAAATGATTATAATTATTATTATTTCAGCAAATTTTAGAAAACTACTTACAATTAACCTGTACATGTTGTAAAGCGCCACGAACAATATAACATTGGAACTGGCGCTATATGAAATAAAATGTATTATTATTATTATTATTATTATTATTATTATTATTATTATTATAGAGGATGTCTTTCGGCAAGCAGCGGTCCTCCATGTGCCGTACATGGCCCAACCAGCGCAGGCGTCTCTAGCTCAGCAGGGAGTATTTGCTGCGGATCCTGGCATGATCCAATATGTCGCTGTAGGGGATACGATCCTGCCAGGTGATGCCGAGGATACGCTTGAGGCGCCGCATGTGGAAGGTGTTGAGTCGGCGCTCCTGGCACATGTATGTGGTCCACGATTCGCTGCCATAGTGGAGGGTGTTCAACACACAGGCCTGATAGATTCTCATCTTGGTGTTCTCAGTGAGCATCTTATTTTCTAATACTATTTTGGTCAGCTTGGCCATAGTGCATGCGGCTTTTCCGAGTCCACCGAAAGGTTTGTCCCGAGGTACATGAAATCTTCTACTACCTTCAGGGTGTAGTAATTGATCTTGACGGAGGGGACTTGGCTGGCATCCAGCGCAATGGCGTTCGTCTTCTTCAGGATGATTGTGAGTCCAAACTCTCTGCAAAGCGATTGACCAGCCTCTGGAGGGCCTCTCCTGAGTGGGCAGTGAGTGCTGCATCATCCGCAAACAACATCTCCCTGACGTATACCTCTGTCACCTTTGTTTTGGCACGCAGACGTGCTAGGTTGAACAGTTTCGAATTGAACACCAACCGTAATTTAGAGGGTATTATGCGACACTGGAACACTGAAAAGTTATAGGGGCTAGCTGTTACCTCGCCTACGCTGGCCCAATTAGTCTCGTAACGGCGAGCATTGCTCGGCGCAAGGAAATATCCATGGTACTCAGGGCGTTGCGTGCCAACGACATGCAACCACGAGTTGGCGAATTAAACACATCAATTGTGGGTTCTTCGCCGTTTGCCTGTTGATCATCGCCACCATGGCTGACAACTAACTAAACGCATTGATTAGTCAATACAGGCATTGTAAAATGCAAATACAGCCGCAGTCTACTACTACACCCAGGGAAATATTTTACCTGACAGTATATCTTGTATGGACCGTATTGGAAAACCTCTTCAGGCCTCCGCACTATATAGCATTGTAAATACAAAACAACTAAAATATAAATCATAAAATCACAACGCCCCAGCCTAAACCAAGAACAAATGTGTGCTGACCCTAGCGGATGTACCTACATCAATTATACAGTAAGTTAACCCAAGCCAAGTTGATTATCTTGTAGTGATTTTGGCCTGGCCTGTACGAAAAGTTGTACTTTGGCCCTGGTCTCATTAAGGGCTATCAGGCATGGCCCGTTTTCACGCTACTTAGCTGTCGGCGTAGCCATGCGAACAAAGGGCAGAGCCTCGAGGCCGACCAGCTTGCCTGGCTAATTATGAGAGGGGTGACAGTTTGTTATATAATTAGTTGGTTGTTATAAAAATAACCCCCTAGCTAGCTAGTCGACTCTTCCTCAGACGAGATCTACCTGCACACCAGATCTGATGGGAAACTGTTCAACCTAGCACGTCTGCGTGCTAAAACAAAGGTGACAGAGGTATACGTCAGGGAGATGTTGTTTGCGGATGATGCAGCACTCACTGCCCACTCAGGAGAGGCCCTCCAAAGGCTGGTCAATCGTTTTGCAGAGAGTTTGGACTCACAATCATCCTGAAGAAGACGAACGCCATTGCGCTGGATGCCAGCCAAGTCCCCTCCGTCAAGATCAATTACTACACCCTGAAGGTAGTAGAAGACTTCATGTACCTCGGGACAAACCTTTCGGTGGACTCTGAGATAACCAGGCGCATCGGAAAAGCCGCATGCACTATGGCCAAGCTGACCAAAATAGTATTGGAAAATAAGATGCTCACTGAGAACACCAAGATGAGAATCTACCAGGCCTGTGTGTTGAACACCCTCCACTATGGCAGCGAATCGTGGACCACATACATGTGCCAGGAGCGCCGCCTCAACACCTTCCACATGCGGTGCCTCAAGCGTATCCTCGGCATCACCTGGCAGGATCGTATCCCCTACAGCGACATATTGGATCATGCCAGGATCCGCAGCAAATACTCCCTGCTGAGCTAGAGATGCCTGCGCTGGTTGGGCCATGTACGGCACATGGAAGACCGCTGCTTGCCGAAAGACATCCTCTATAATAATAATAATAATAATAATAATAATACATTTTATTTCATATAGCGCCAGTTCCAATGTTATATTGTTCGTGGCGCTTTACAACATGTACAAGACAATTGTAAGTAGTTTTCTAAAATTTGCTTAAATAATAATAATTATAATCATTTCTACAACCAGTATACAGTTACTTTAAATGAATAAAATATATGTGTATGCTATGTGATTAACACATATAATATTAGGCGTATATAAATATATAAGTTATTTTTTAATGCATAATACTAAAGCGTAATAAAAATTAATAAATATATAAAAAGTTGAAAAATAAATTAGCAAAATAAAAACGGTAATTAAATAAATATTCTAAAATATAATAACTTTTAGTTACAGCTGCCTAGAATTGAGACAGAAAATGTAAATACATGTATATATATATATATATATATATATATATATATATATATATATATATATATATATATATATATATATATATATATATATATATATATATAACTTAACTAATGTATAAGTACTTACACTATAACAAATAAACATGTAAATAAGTTGATAATTATAACATAACTATATTAATGCAGGAACTAGAATGTAGAACTTAGAAAGAGAGTTTATATAAGTGAGTCTTTATGCGTGCCGGGAAAGTGGAGAGAGTGTCTGACATTTTAATGTCAATTGGCAGAGTGTTCCGCAGAGTCGCCGCAGCGACTTTAAACGAACAATCTCCAGCTTTGACGTGAGTCCGCTGAACAGTTAACATGTTATTGTTAGCAGAGCGCAAGACTCTTGCTTTTGTATACGGGCATACGAGATCACATAAGTATTTCGGCGCATCACCATGCACAGCTATAAAATTATATGCAAACACTAAGAGCTTAAACTCGATTCTGCGCGCTACAGGGAGCCAGTGAAAAATGCACAAAAGAGGCAATGCGCTATCACTTCGTGGCCGGCGAAAGATTAACCTCGCAGCCGAATTGTGCATCCTCTGCAGGCGAGCAATGTTGTTAACACAAGTACCATACGGACAACTCACCAGGGGCGCGAGGCCAGCGGGACTCATAGCCCTCAGATTCAAGGACACCTGCACGCGTGACACGAAGGCCTGTGACATCAGCCCCAAAAGCTAGGAAGCAGTGGCCGAAGACCGCACCGCTTGGTGTCAGGCAACACGCAGAGGCATTGAAAGGGCAGATGAAAAGAAACACCATCATGCGGCTGAGAAGAGGATGCGGCGAAACCAAAGAGCAGCACTACCACCAATGTCATCCTGTTTCGTCTGATTTTGTCATGACAACGACTGCCACCCAAGAATCGGCCTTCACAGCCACAGTGGACGCTGCAACACAGCAGTCAATGCCTACCCTGGTGCCTTGCGCCAGCGCCCGCCCCAGAGTGGAGAGGGCAACTGCGCTGGCAAGTATGAAGCCCACAGAGAAAATGACCGCGGCGTTCCTTGCTTTTGGATCGAGCAAAGTGATGTTTCCTAGAGCTTCTACAGTTTATTTTCAAGATTGTCTCAACAGGTGTCGCGGACAAATGTTGCTATTCTCCGTACCTCTTACTTTAATCTTGTTATTCTCCGTACCTCTTACGTTAATCTTGTTATTCTCCGTACCTCTTACGTTAATCTTTTTATTATCCGTACATCTTACGTTAATCTTGTTATTCTCCGAACCTCTTACGTTAATCTTGTTATTCTCCGTACCTCTTACGTTAATCTTGTTATTCTCCGTACCTCGTATGTTAATCTTGTTATTCTCCGTACCTCTTACGTTAATCTTGTTATTCTTCGTACGTCTTACGTTAATCTTGTTATTCTCCGTACCTCGTATGTTAATCTTATTATTCTTCGTACGTCTTACGTTAATCTTGTTATTCTCCGTACGTTAATCTTGCAAATGGAACGTTGGTGAATATCGAAAACTACGTAGTGTACAACAAAAAACAATTGTGCTCTTACTTACACCGCACCACACACCGCGCACAGATCGTATTTGGGAGGGATACAAATTTGCTAATCCTATCACCCTTGGAACCAAATAAGCTTCTGCTTTGAAAGATTTGCTGTAATGTCAAGAAGGAGAATCGTAATTAACAAGATTGTACGCCCTATCATGAATAAAAAATATACCGTAATGAAAATGCGATCAGCGCGGGTAGCATAGCCATATGCCAGAAAACCATTTATCTAAGTCTAAACGAGCACAACAAATCGCACACTTCAACTACACGGTTGCATCAGCATGCCACCCTAAGTCAACATTCCGCCATTGCTTGCGCCCGAACGAACTTAGTATTACGTCAAATTAGCATCTGCACCGAAACGCTTGCTTCGAGCAACGGGCATCCACGTAGCAGATGCCACTGTCACTAAGCAAGCTGAATCGGCTGTTTGCGTAAGTTTCTTAAGGCAAACAAAACGCAGTCTATGGTCGCGCGTGTCTGATTCCCTGTCTACCGATGTCCGGTGCTCAGACCAAAGTTATGTCCCCCGGAATGCTAATAAGTCGTTTCCGCACCTCGCCGCTTTTACAAAGCCGCCATGTTGCTTCGTCCTGTCAGCAGCGGCAATACGTTGCCGTGGCTGTTCAGAGAACTAAAACCTTTGGTAATTACGGTCCACATATCGACTTATTTTGTGAGCTATATGTATAAAATATACCATGGTAAATGCATGGTATACGATGGTGTTTTGGAACAGGTAAACCTTGGTAAACCATGGTAAACCATGGTAATTCATGTTAACCATGGTATACTATGGAATAGCACGGTATAACATGGCATATTTTCATAAGGGAGAGCAGGTTTCCCTCGAAATGTCAGTTTTTGAAGACGACATAGAACGCATTCGTTAGGCCTAAACATGCATGCACTATGACCTTCACTATTAAGCCATCCCGGTGCTGTATCAGCGAGATAAAACGAGATAACGCGAAGATAACCCATATTTACTTTTAGTGCTTGTTACGCGAGGATGCTGGTGCTCGTGTTGTCAGTGGGTAAGATCATTATTCATTATCTTCTGTCGCGACTGGTAATGCGAGCTTGTTTACCAGCGCGCAAGCAACATTTGGGTCATCGCTACGTAATCTCGATTTTTCGTCTGCGTACTTCGGAACTGGGGCGTTTCGCCATTCATACTGCTGGGTCAGACTATCACATTTGCCAGTTAATCGTCTGAACAAGTCGATCATGGATTTACGTTTCGACGGAAAGCATGCTTTGGTTACCGGAGCTGGAAAAGGTACTAGTAATATAGGTTTGTTTGTTGAGTAACATGAACAATTCTGGAGCTGTGTTGTACGTGAGTCGTCGTTGTTGGTTGTATCGTGAGCTACGCGGTGAAAGAATCAAACCACAGTAGATAATTGCATTAGTGGCTATGTTAACGTTTTGTCTGATTATAAGAAAACGTGAGCATAAAAATAAAAAAAATAGTTCACATCAACTGCCAACATCACATTGACATGCTGATAATTTTAATCACATACCTCCAGCCCCGACGAGCGATGCCCATAAATTTTTACAAAAATAGCCATGTATTCTTGTGCCCACGTGGCCCATAGCAGAACAATTCCCATAAATCCCTCCGGCTGTTAAACTCCATAAAATAATGCATAATTTCACAGCCAATAGCTTCTACAAACAAACCTGTAAATGTGCCTGCTCAATTGCACTTATGTCACATCATATGAATTGTTTAAATTCACATATTGCAATTTAATACGCCTTCAATTCGTTTGAAACAATAAACAGCAAGATCAACAGTGGTCTTACCCAAAATAGGGATTTTTGAGAAAGTGTCAAATTTTATATCAAGTTGCGGCACAGTGTATATGTAGACACATTATGGAACACTCCTGCTTGTCAAGTCATTATTATTTGTTTGACAGCCAAGTCTAAACAACGCCTTGCCCGTATTATTAGCTGAATACCAGTCACATAATTTAATTATAGGTCGAATTTTTACAGAGCATTGCTAACCAATGAAGCCTGCTTACTGTTCATTTAAATGTACTAATGAGTTTATTTTAAAATTAGTGTTCATATAATTGCTTGATTGTAAACCAAACATTGCATAACTTTCTAAGAAAATAATTTTTTTCACATTTAACTGGATTTAGGGTAAATTCCAACGTGTCAGGTTGGTCAAATTGTATTTTTTATGTGACTGCTTTCATACTTCTAGTTGATAAGATACAAGGCGAACGGCTTGATTTCGATACGCCAACATAAAGGAGTATCACATGACCAGCTGCCAGTCACGGCCAAATTTGAAAATGCTGATCTACGCAGTGCTTCAAGTGGGTGTGACACAACCAAAATACAACTATTCTGTCCAAATTTGTTACACAAAATTGTTAATGCACTGGACCACAACACAGATATAACCAATGACCGTTTTAATGCAAAATGGCTACCGGTTCCGTCACATACTCGTGTCATACCCCCTAATTTTCGCCAAATTTCCATTTTGACATCCTATCTGTATCATGCTATTCGTGATTGCTACTGCAGTCTGCCTTTTCCAAGACAACGGTTCAGTTTTCCTATCAACCTTTGCCCATGGGAATGACTGTATCTTATGTAAACCACTTGAGGGTTAGAGTTAGCTATGGATGGGGTTAGCTTGAGGTGGGGTTAGCCAGGGATGTGTTTAACTAGAGATAGGTTTGCATACCTTCATTTCCTTGTGCCCAAGCACTTGCAAAGTACTGCTTACAACATGAAATTTGTATAGATATGTGGTGAATTGATATTTTGGAAAGCCAATAGTTTATTGTAGATGTTTAGCTTACCACAAGGTCTTTAATGCTATTTTAGCATATGAAAAATAATATTTTTTTATTTATTAACAATAAAGTATTACATTAAACATCAAATTGCGCAAAATATCAGCTCGTGCACATCAAACGTTAAAGTACAAAACTAAAATGTACATTTATTTGACATTTTTATATTTAGCAGGTCATATATTATAAAAATATATTATATTATAAAAATTATAAGAAATTTGTTATAACAAACAGATAATTTCATCCAAATTACGTGTAATATCCACAATTAAGCTAACAACAACGACCACAAACATAAGTATATCAATATTCTACAAACGTGTTTGTGACCACGATTTTAGTTTATTTGGAGTCAGACCACTGTAGAGAATTGCGTTGGTGGCCATGTTAACGTTTTGTCTCATTATTAGAAAACGTGACTATAAAAAATTCTTAAACTTTTTCTCAACGACTGTCATTATCTCATTGACATGCTGACCAAATTTTGTCAAAACAACTTACCTCCAGCTCTTTTAAAACGCCCCGATGTGCGACGTCCTTCAATTTAAAAAAAATATCCATATATTCATGCGCCCACGAGGTCCATAGCAGACAAATTCCCATAACTCCTTCCGCCTGTTAAACTCTCAAAAAAGCACCATTTCACAACCAATAGCTTCTACAAACAAACGTGTGAATATGCCTGCTCAATTGCTCTTATGTCACATCATATGAATTGTTTAAATTCACATATCGCAATTTAATAAAAAAATAAATGATGGTGAGGAGGACATAAATTAACGTACTTACTCACTTACTTACTTACTTATTTACTTACTTATTTACTTAGTTACTTACTTACATATGTTAGACAACTATTTGTAACATGCTATGTTCACACTATAAACAGTACTACCCTATGTGTCATGCAGTGGATGCAACTGTTTCTGCCGTGCAATGGAATGCCGGTCAGTGGTCCACGCCCGCTTCACTGCAGTGAGCTGGCTTATCGCTCTTGTTTATAGGGGGGTGATTAATGATGTAACTCTATGGGTGACACGAGGCAGCTGACGCGTACGGCGGGGGGGGGGTAACTCCCCATATAAGGCTTAATGTGCACTGTTATATGTTACACATTACGTTACTGTTCACATGGTGTATTTCAGATACGGCAATAAAATTATATCAAAGTTTATACTAGTTGTGATGTTAATTTCAAGACATCACCATTTAACAACGTGCAACATTCAGCATAATACAATATAGACAGATAGGGGTGCACTATACTTGTCCTAAAACAAGGAGATAATTATACATTTTATATGATATAATCTGAAGAAAGCAAAATAATAAGAAACATCAGCCAAACAGTGTACTTAGGCCTAATATCCCAGCCAGCACGCCGTCATCGGCCCGATGGCGGATATCAGCGGCTGGCAGGCGGCAGTGCTCGGCATGTGCTTGCCGATCACAGTCCGCTTCCCAGCCGCAGATGCGGCGCTAGCACTCGCGGGAGGTGATTTATCAGTACTCGGGCCGAGGGAGGCTGACGCGCGCCGTATGCCTTTGATTTATTACTCGTATTAAATTTCGCATGTGGTGTAGGGGAATATTTCCCGCGCGATGACGCACCATGCTGGAAGCGAAATAAAATTAAGAGAAACTAAAATTCGTATGAACCGTGTTGTTATTCTTAAACAAATTTAACAAGCTATGATAATTACGTTTGTAAGCTCCAGATGCTTATACTATTCACTGAACATTATTATTGTTAAAAATAATCTTTACTGCGAGTCTACCCGGGCCCATGCCGCCATATTTGAAGTCCGCTGTTTTACCTTTATAATTTTATATGCGACTGGCGCGCCACAAGACAAGGTACGTGTTTACAAATTCCTTTGTTAATCTTTGGCTGTATTTTGTACTATCCAATACATTGATTTTTAGCATTATATAAATTATTTTTGTTCGCAAAGTAGAACTATGCACATCGTAATTTTAGGCGCCAAACTCAAACGGCAAAGCCAAAGGCCGTGAAGTGACATAGCCATGGGCATAGGCATAGCTTAGGCTTAGCCTTAGGTCAATAATAGGTGAAGTCTGAAGATTTATTTATACTGGCTCAGTGTGTACTGTCTGTTTATGTTTATTTCTTACGAGTACTTTATCAGAACAGAAACACATAATTATATACAAATTATGTAAAAATTTCATTTCATTCTGCCCTGTATCGGTCGGTTGCTTAATTAGTTCTCGATCAATATATTTGTTTTATATTTGTAAAATGTTGTATATATGGTAAACTGTGGTATACCATGGTTTACCTGTTTCAAAACAACATGATGGTATTTACCATGGTATATTTTAATAAGGGAATTGCCCAATTCCATGGGCCGTGGACACTTGGTATTGTTAACTTAATTGTTATGTTAATATTTCAGTTGCTGTCGGAAACAATGAGGTGACAACAAATGGCACAACTTAAACCATGAGCATGACATAAAGCGAGTCATCCAGGAATGGTTCCGAACTGCCTCTGTCTCTGATCGGGATGGTGCTAGGAAGCACCGAATGGACCCAACATAGGCTAAGCAGGATGTGGCAGGGGTAAACAATTGAAGTGAATGTTTTTGAGACTTGAACACATTAATTTAAGTACAAGTAAGATATGGTCAACGCCTATTTATTAAGTATTATCGTATAATAAATTGCACAAATCCACATACGAATACATATATCAACCTGAAAACATTTGTGATAAAATGTTAACAATATATGTATAAGATAATATGCTTGTGTTGAAAGTAATGACATGGTGCGTTGGTGGCGTTGCATTGATCAATTGAAAAAAAATGTCCAAGAGCATTGTTTATTTAAAAGAGAACCTGGAAAAATCATTATAAAGTTATACTGTATAATCTGTATTCATAAATATACATTTGAACGGTTAACTGGCAGTTTAAGTTTGAATGTGCACACACACACACACACACACACACACACACACACACACACACACACACACACACACACACACACACACACACACACACACACACACACACACACACACACACACACACACACACACACACACACACACACACACACACACACACACACACACACACACACACACACACACACACACACACACATATATATATATATATATATATATATATATATATATATTCATAGCAATGTCTAGGAAAGTTGCACGGTTCATTGAAATTATATAGGTCGTTGTGTACATACTGAAGCCTTTTAAGAGAGTGAGTGTGGATCTTGACTGTGATTGGATTAGGGGTATTATTGAATTAACTGATGCTATGTGTAATGCGTTTGTTTGTCAGTTCAGTGTTTGCCCTTTCAATGTGGATATTCCCACGGCTTTTGTGCCATATGCATGCACACCAGAATTGTGCATTATGCTTAATTTTTTTAGGTATTCAGGAAGGTTTCTGTTGACATATTAGTGATAACAGTTTAATTGTCATTTAAAGATATCTTAAACTTTTATTTAGCAGTTTGATACTTTTTAGCAATGGATAGAAGTGTGTGCATTATATACTGACTGTTTGTTATCATTTTGTCGCACACTTCTGTAGTTTTGTTATTATGTATACATGTTACAATAGTTTATATGGAGAATGGTTAGTGACTTAATGTTAACAGGTTTAATAAAATACATTGTGGAAGGTATCTTATTAAAATTGTACAACTCATATTGATTAATAAATTTAAAATGCCTTTGTTGGGCCTATTTTAATCTACATATATATATATATATATATATATATATATATATATATATATATATATATATATATATATATATATATATATATATATATATATATATATATATATATATATATATATATATATATATATATATATATATATATATATTGACGAGAGTGTACCGATGTTTAGCTACTCATAGGCCGACTGTGCCTAGTTTTGCCAAATTAATATGCCTGTGTGTGTATATATATATACATATGTGTGTATATAATAATTGTATATATATATATATATATATATATATATATATATATATATATATATATATATATATATATATATATATATATATATATATATATATATATATATATAATCATCGGTTCATAGGCGGCTTCCTATCGGCAGCCGCTTATGAGCCGTCATCGGCCCATTGTTAAGCCTATGGACAAAACCCACATCGGCCCGCACGCTGAAGCCGGTAAATTGGACCGATAAATTTGCCGCCTTCGGCCCGATGGGCAAAACCTACATCGGCCCGCAGGCGGATGCCGATGTTGGACCGATAAGTTTGCCGGCTTCGGCCCGATGTTGAATCGATGGAAAAAATGTACATCGGGCCGCAGGCGGATGCCGATGTTGGACCGATAAATTTGCCGCCCTCGGCCCGTTCTCGGGCCTCTGTAGGTGTGATGGCTGGGATTGAGCTTGTGTTATTAATACAAAATATCCATTACTAATGATACAGATAAACAAAGTTTACAGGATGATCTAGAAACATGTGTTAAATGGTCAGAAAAATGGCAAATGTTATTCAATTTTGGGAAGTGTAAATGTATACACATAGGACATGGAAATATGGACGAGGAATATAAAATGGGGGATGCTGTACTAGGTAGAACCACACAAGAAAAAGATTTAGGAGTAACATTTAATGCTGACATGAAAGTTTCAGAGCAATGTGGGATTGCTGCTTCGAAAGGAAATCAAATTCTAGGGCTAATTAGGAGAACTATCACGTATAAGGAGAAACATCTAATTGTACCCCTGTACAAAGCAATAGTTAGACCACATTTGGAATATTGTATTCAAGCATGGAGGCCATATCGTAAAAAAAGACACAGATAAGCTAGAAAGAATACAACGAAGAGAAACTAAGATGATTCCAGAATTAAGAGACCTTAGTTACGAAAGTCGCTTATTACAATGTGGTTTGACAACACTAGAGACCAGGAGACTAAGAGGAGACCAAATAGAAGTGTTTAAAATAGTGAACGGTTATGAGGATGTTGATAGGAATATGTTCTTCAAACTTAAAGAAGGCAGTAGAACCAGAGGACACAAAGCAGCATTAGTTAAGGAGCAGTGTAGGTTGGACACGAGAAAGTACTCTTTCTCACAGAGGGTGATAAATGAATGGAACAAACTGCCAAATGATTGTGTTAATGCTAGTAGTGTGAATATGTTTAAAAATAGAATTGACAGATATCTGATAAGGGCTATTGTAAATACTCTTATTTAAAACAAACTATATATAAAAATTACCTAAACAATTATCGTCCTCTCTATAATTTAAGTTTTCTGTCAAACGTATTGGGAAAAGTAGTTGCCTTCATCAACATATTTATAAATACCACTTATAAATGTGTCTACAGTCTGCATAGATGAGAAAATTGTTGGACTCTCGATAAGCCAATGGCTTCATTGTCCACTTGCCATCTGGAACTTGTTGTTGGAGATGGCAATCTTGTTAAATCTCTATGTGTGTACTGTGCATTAACATTGCAGGGATCGGAAATGCCATTGCAAAGGCCCTGGCAGCGGGAGGAGCCGAAACAATTGCACTGAGTCGTTCACAGGAAGACCTGGATCACCTGAAAGCTGAGGTATTTTACCTTTCTTATTAAACGAACGTAAACGAACCTTTGTCTTGAAAACCAATTTAATAATAATACATTTCCATATCGCCTATATCCTCAGGAACCTGAATGCAGTGGCGCAACAAAACAACATTATTAAGCATAATCGTGAACAGGGAGGAACGGTATCTGGTGGGGATGTATCACAGTATTCCAGAAGTGTCATTGCTTTGGTGTTTGTCTAAAAATATGATTTGAACCACCGAAGAGTTGTGCCAGAAATGCTGAAATTTCTATGGAGGCGTTGCAAATGGATTGAATGATCAATCGTATCAAAAGCAGCTGAGAGATCTAGTAAAGTGAGTGCGGTGACTTTGCTATTGTCCATGCTGTCAAACAGTTCATTGTGTATCTTGAGAAGAGCCGTTTCGGTTGAGTGAAATCATTTATATGCAGACTGTAGACACATTTATAAGTGGTATTTATAAATATGTTGATGAAGGCAACTACTTTTCCCAATACGTTTGACAGAAAACTTAAATTATAGAGAGGACGATAATTGTTTAGGTAATTTTTATATATAGTTTGTTTTAAATAAGAGTATTTACAATAGCTTGTTTGAAATATTATAGTAGTAATATGAAGAATGTGTTGATTGATACAGCTTTTTAGTAGACGTGTTGGAAATGGGCCCAGATCACAGAGTCATATGTGTTCTTGCTGGTCTTACCTCGGCGACAGGACACACTAATATTGACCGTTTCACTTTATTATTCATTTATATATGTCACTCTCATATTAGTTATTAATGTTATTCATTGTTTTAAAGCTTTAGACGTGTTTGACTTTTTATACGAATGTTTTAGTATTGCCTCACGATACTGAGTGGCCTAAGCGGCTAAACGTAATACATACGTTGATGAAGACACCGCCGATCATCGCTATTCACATCCGTGCATGTGATGGCCTGATTCCGGCGGAACTTCAACTTCGCTATTAACGAAAATTAATTTATACAGGTTACTGCGTTCATGTCACCACGTACGCAGTTTATGTAGACATACTAAGTTAATTATTAAATGCGCTAATTTGGTTTCAGAATCCCGAGATTACCACGGTTTGTGTAGATTTGTCCGACTGGGCAGCTGCGAGAAAAGCCGTCGAAGAAATAGGACCAGTCGACCTCTTGGTGAATAACGCAGGCATTACAAAGCTCGCTGCGTTCTTAGAAACCGAAGAAGCCGATCTGAAAACGTATGAAAGTGTTTAACGCGCGCGCGAACACACGAACGCACGCGCGCATGTGTGTGTGAGGGGTGGGGGGGGGGGGTAAACGTTTCCATTATAACATAATATAACCCGAATAATTTTTTCCGAAATATTTGCTATTTGTATGAAACTATCCAGCCGGTAGGCGCAACAATTTCGATCCGTTCACAATTGTCAACGTTTACGAGTTCGTATAAAGCGCACTAAATTTCGTTGGTGAATACGCTACTTATCAGTTGTATACGTCACTTAAAAAAAACGATGTGACATTTAAGAACAATTATAGCTTAACAGGACAGGGACACACACATTCGACACCCCCGCTGGTAGAAAATCACTCACACATGACATGGTGAAGGCCGCGAAATACAATGGAATGGAATGACTGGCAGTGACATTAACCTCAATGGCGCTGTTTTTTTTTTGGGGGGGGGCATCTCCCACCAACTGTGGGGGTCCATCTCCCACCAAACCCACCTCCCACGTATTTTTGAGGCCAACATTCCAATGTTTACGACCAACCCCAAACTTCATGCTTAATGGGTACGTTCACTGCTTCAAAGTTATAGCTGAACCTGCACTACGGCTACGTATTAGATCATACGCTATACGGTAAGTACTGATGTTCGTATGGGGTGATACATTTATAGCTGACACTGTTTAATAGTAATTTAGTTATGTAGCAGTTCAACGCGCGGGGCTGCACAACGCAAGGGTAGCCTACTTTCTTATGCGACCACCAATTAAAAACAGTCCGCAGCCCTCCTTTATTACGCGGGCCTTGACCCCTTTCCTCATTTAATACGAGGGCCTTGACCTCGCCTTCTTTAATACGCTTTGTACAAAAAGGTATATGTCGATAATTGTGAACGGCCTCTAACAACTTGTCGATAATTGTGAACGGCCTCTAACAACTTGTCGATAATTGTGAACGGCCTCTAACAACTTGTCGATAATTGTGAATGGCCCCTAACATTACATTTATTCAACCATCATGTTCAAGGTAGTGGCAAGAGGAATGGTTGACAGAGGCAAAGGAGGTGCCATAGTCAACATTTCTTCAATTGGTTCTCACACGGCTCTTCCCCTCCACACGGCGATCTGCGCGTCGAAAGGGGCACTTGACCAGGTCACGAGGGTGATGGCCTTGGAACTGGGCCCACATCAGGTAAACCAACAAATCTTTCTCATCGAGGGACACACTTTTTATAGTAACGCAGGCGCATACACGAACACATCCGGTAGTCACTAAACACTAGCAAACAAACCATTTGGATATCCTAAGCTAAATCAATGCTTGGGTTGTCATAATGTTATACTAAAATAATACTTGTTGGACAAAGCAAATAAATCCATTGGAATATCAACGATATATAACGTGCAATCATTTTAGAACAACAAATGCGTGATTGTTAACTTACGCCAAGCCGATTATAGGGTTTCCACTAAACATAAGCGTGTTGTCTTCAACAACAAGAGCGGTTTATTTATTTTGTATACAACGTGCTATGTTGTGTTCCATTTCTGTAAATAACGACATATACTTTTAATAATAATAATAATTAACTTCTATGGCGCCTATATCATCAGAGGCGCAACGAAACTTAATAATTAAGCATAACCGTGAACATGGACGCGCAAAAGTCAGTATCAGAACGAGGGACAACCGAACATTTATGGTGGAAATGGAAGTTGGAATAGATATATCTTGAGTTTTTTTTCGGAAAATAGCAATAGTTTAAGATAGTTTGAAAGTGATAGGGAGTTCATTCCAGACCCTAAGCGCAGCGACAACAATAGTCAAGGCGGCTACTAATTAATGCCGTTGATATTGTTGTAGCAGTAGATATAGATATGTGACGAATTCGACGGAGATCACAAATATGATAGAAACAGGATTTACATACTTAAGAAATATGCTGGCGAAAGTTGATATTACCCCCCAAACAATGCTCCCTGGACATTGCTACCGGATAATATCCCCCAGGGGTAATGTCCTAGGGATTAATACATACATTATGTCCCCTGACATTATTCCTGCCGTGAAAATGCCACAATTCAACAACATTTACTTATTTCTGACAACAATTGACATCACCACAAATGCAGCATATGTTCTTCCTTGTTGCTACTTTTATGAAGGGGTGATGCTAGTAATTACATTGTAGCTCTGTGAGTGTTTTATCTCTTTCCATTTATCGACAGCCTTCTCCCTCCATCCTCCCTCCATCCTCTTCCTCTGCCTTTCGACCAACCCTCTTTACATTGTCCTCTCATCTTAGTTGCGCTCTTTCCGTTTCCGTACAGCCTGGCTGTTTCATCGCATCTGCTTTCTTTGGTAGTCGGCCCTTCTCCGTCCACACCGAGTGACCTGGCCCTCTTCCGTCCACACCGAGTGACCTGGCCCTCCTTCATCCACACCGAGTGACTTGGCCCTCCTCCTTCCACACCGAGTGACCTGGCTCTCCTCCATCCACACCGAGTGACCTGGCCCTCCTCCTTCCACACCGAGTGACCTGGCCCTCTTCCGTCCACACCGAGTGACCTGGCCCTGCTCCATCCACACCGAGTGACCTGGCCCTCCTCCGTCCACACAGAGTGACCTGGCCCTCCTCCGTCCACACAGAGTGACTCGCCCACATCATCTGGCTTGTAAATATTCTTCTCGACAGTTTTGGTT
>BSQZ01000095.1:288366-323366 GCA_033239005.1 Lamellibrachia satsuma | reverse complement strand
ACAGTATTCAACAATTTCTGCGAGAGATGCACACGGGTAGATGTTGTCTTTGACAGGTACCGGAAAGAGTCAATCAAATCTGGAACCCGAGCAAAACCAACAAATCAAAGCAGACCTATCCGTCATAAGATTGACGGCAGAGACGTTCCTTCACTGGTCAGCTGAAAACAAACAATAGCAGGCAACAAATATAATTTAACATAATTTCTGAGTGAACAAATGCTAATGAAAGCAAAGAAAACTTTGCCAAATTGTGAGTTAATCAAATCTGGAAGCTTTGCTGATGAAACTACAGCAGAATCATCCCACGGATTAGATGTACATCTATCCACGAAGAGGCTGGTACGCCCTTATACTACATGCTACTGCAGCTTGTGAAGCAGGGTTTGAATGTGTTATCATCGCGAGTAGAGACATTGATATGTTAGTACTTGTGATTCACTTTGCAAAACAACTGAGTCGATAATTACGGAACAGCAAAACTGCGACGCTTCATTGCTGTTTATGACACACAGTTACATCGGACTCTCCGATTAATATCCCAGCATATCATGCATTGACAGGATGTGATACTGTCAGTCAGCTGAGTGTACACCTGGAAGACATTCCAGAAGCATGCAGTTATGTTGGATCGTCTTGGACGAGGAGCATTTCTGAAGCCACATAGGAATTCATCTGTCTGTTCGAGATTTAATGGTAGCATTGCTTGATGTCTCTTATAATGTAGATACATAAACAAACAAAGTGAAAGCCAATTGTGACCAGTTTGGCAGTGTAATATTTTTATATAACTGGCCCTACTATATTTGGACAATTGTCATTTCTAACAATAGTTCTGTATATTATCTAATTCAAATAGATTAGTTAAATTTACTATCGATATCTATAACGTCATGTACACGTTCACGAGGCATCAATTATTCGATGTATCACAATACACGAATATAACATAATCAGTTGGAAAGCATATATTTCTTCTCCATGGGCTTTGAACGGCTATTAGGAAATGACACGTGTATAATTATTTCAAACTTCGCTGTAGAAATGCGTATTAGACATTGTGGTAACAGACAGTTACCTTCGTGTAATAGGCATCACATAACTATGGACAAACAAAGATATAGTAGATGCTGAGTTAGCAATGCCATGCTATTTAATGTTCAGGAAGGACATGCGAGAGAGAACGGGAGGTGGAATGATTTTATATATTAAATAATATGTCCAAGCATATAAAATAACACTAATAAATTAAGCAAATTGCGTGGAAGCGATTTGGTGTAACATAGTTACCAAGTACTCAACATTAACAATAGGACTATGAGGAAGCAATTTAGTGTAATATAATTACCCAAAACTCAATATTAACAACACTGTTCGTTTATCATTATTCGTTTATCATTTATGGCAATTATTATTAACTCCTGAACTGTTAACAAGAAGACTATGAAAGATAATACATCACTTGGGGTGTATATACATTATATATAATGTATATACAACTTGTAGGGCTAATTAGGAGAACTATCACATATAAGGAGAAACAGCTAATAGTATTCCTGTACAAAGTAATAGTTAGGCCTCATTTGGAAAATATTATACATGGAGGACATGTCATAAGAAGGACGTAGATCAGGTAAAATAATATAATGAATAGGAAATATATATATATATATATATATATATATATATATATATATATATATATATATATATATATATATATATATATATATATACATATATATATATATATATATATATATATATATATATATATACAATATATATATATATATATATATATATATATATATATATATATATATAATATATATGTATATATATATGTATATTTATATATATACAATATATATATATATATATATATATATATATATATATATATATATATATATTGTATATATATATATTATTATTATTATTATTATTTATAATTAGTATATAGTTGTTTTTGCGCCACTAAGTAGACATAGTTATTACGTTTTCACTACTGCATTATACATAATGTGTGTGCATGCGTGCGTGGTTGCGAGCATGCCAGCGCGTGTGCATGCGCACGTGTGTGTGTGGAAATGTTACCTCTTGTTTCAACTAACCTGAATTTCGAGCGATTCCGAGAAGCAGGATAAGATGTGCAGGCCACTTGGTAAGAATGGATGCAAACAAACTAGCAAAGAGAGCAGAGGTAGAAAACATCAAGGACGCAGGAAAGTCAGAAGGCCCCAACTGATATATGAGGACTGCGTGAAAAAGGAAATGAGAAGATCGGGGGAGGATGAAAGATGGAGAGAGGGGGCGGCCGATGGAAAACTATGGAAAGAAAGAACAGAACGAGTGGCTCGACAATACTTTACCTGACCCTCGCCCCTGTACAGCAGGGAACAAGGAGGAAAAGCACGCCGATCTAAGACAATGGGAGTCGCCTACACTTAGCCTCAGGCTTGAAACCTACCTGTATTAAATGTGATATGTGATTGGAAGGCTTAACATTTATTATTGAACTTCTCACATACACCAAAGCGTTATATACAACGACTTCAGTGTCTCATTGAATTGATATATTTGGACTTCGCACCTTAGTATGGACAAGGATAAGTATTAAACTTGTACAGCTCTGTCATTGGTAGCTCTGACGAGCCGACATACCACCGACTACATGCAGTGTTTGCTTGTGTTTGCTCGTGTTTGTGCGTGCGTGTGTGCGTGCGTAAGTGAGTATGCATCTTCCATGTGCACCGACAACTGTTTTCTTACAGAAATAAAAAACAATTTAGTTCATTTGAATTTGACATTTGAATGTTATTTCATGACAAATACAAACATGCTATATATATATATATATATATATATATATATATATATATATACAAGATCCAAGAAATTATCGTATTCGTCAAAGCATACTATTCAAAGTACTTTCCAATACAACACCACTTTGGATATTTTACAATTTCTCTCAATAATATCGGCACAGTATTCACTTACAAACTGTCCTTGGTATTTTCGTCAGCATTTGACCACTTTTAGCCGGATCAGATCATTCTTTTCTCCCTATGTTTGACATAGCAACTGTGGGAGTCGAACTGATGGTCCGAGTAGAAAATAATAGTCGTAGTCTAGGTTTCATGTTAAACGAACAACACGTATGTCAGAAAAATTAATGATCAGTTTAATAAAAGCGCAACGTCAGTAGATAGATACATTTGAGAGTTGGGTATTTGGGAAATATTAGGTAAAACAATCGAAGATATCTAAAGACTTAGTGCATGGCAGTTTGGGGGTTATGAAAATCAGGTAACGTTGTTCAAATTGACTGTAGTTTGGCATGGAGAAGTTGTACTCCCACTGACATCATTAGGAAGATAATACTTAAACATTTCAATAATAAACGTGTTAGTGTACAATCTTCATTATTAGACCACCCTAATACGCATGGCGTTGCTATTACAAAGGAACTGTTAAAGTAGATTACGTAATTTGGAACAATAAGAGTTTGTAATTAGGTACAATTATTAGAAACACTATGTGCGTTTTCTCCGATTGTTTTGTTTCCTTGATCTACGTTCAGGCTGTGGGGCATGAAGTTATATCCACCATTGCCATTAACATTGCTCTACCAAAAGTAAACTAGGTAGTACACGGAGTTATATGCTTTTGTAAGTGCTGCCTTTTTCCCCGTGTATCGCCGGGTAACTCGGTAAGTGTATTATAAAACTGTAATTGTTTTTCCTTCGTGTATTAGTTTCGCATGTATGGGGCTGAAAATTGTTATACGTGATCTTGGCCCATGGGGATGCTTCGTCCTGTTTAGTTTTTTTTAGAGATTACTACGTTGTGTCGAAATTTCAAAAGGGTTGTAACTAAATTTGCAACTCAACCGTGTAATTTTTTATATGTTTGAGCGTATAGATAATGGTTACGCCTACAACTATGTTGCTGGATGCATACATCTGTTCAGCCGTCCACCATGTGGCGCCACTTTTGTAATCCCTTAGGATACTCCACCGTGTGGGGCCACTGTTATATACTCTAGGACTGGTTCGGAACTTTGTTATGGGATCATGCCTCAGTTACACTTTCAAGTGTTTTACAGACGAATGCAGGGCACAGCAATGTTTAGGGGTGTAAATGAAAAAAATCATATAATCTAACATAACTGCATTTGAGCAGGCACGTTGGGAAGTTAGCATATTGGATTTACGGAAGTGTCCAGTGTTAACAGGTCAAGTTAAGAAGATGGAAATGGGTAGGACATATCCTACGAATAGACAAGAACAGCAAATTTGAGACGGCATTGGCCTGGATGCCGAAGTTAGAAGAAAGGTTGGTCGACCAAAGACAACGTGGCGATCAACTATTAAAAATGAAAGACGCATACTGGGGTGGAACAGCTGGAACGAAGAACAGCTGGAACAATGCACAAGGGTGCCAGTGTGGCACCCAACATATTCTGTTTCACAATACCTACGGTGTCAATAATGTTAACTCACAAGCGATTTCTAGGTATATACCCTTGGTTGCCCGATTAAAATGATTTAAAAATTGCGTCCACTTCATTTCCACGATTGGTATTTAATTGGAATATATAGTATATAGATTATACTATATAACATGATTTTATGATAACATCGAACATATAAAGTCGCTTTAAATCCCTTTCGGCATGTCATAACTTTCTGCCCTACAATCAAACCACATCGTAACTTGTTCTTAGTATCATTCATGAGGTCCAATTGCATACCGAATACACGCAAAGCCATCCGGCATTGATAAACGCGATATTTGACCCCTCTTGTTTGTTCTCTCGTTGTGCAGCGGGCGCATGCGCATATGAAGACGTCAAACTCACAGTTTGTATTTCTTTTCATGAAAAGGCTCGCCAGGTCAATATCATTGAGTTTCATTCTTACCGCGACCAAATAAGCGCTACATGTGTTCTGCACTGAAGATATACATTTTTTCTAGTTATCCTCGAACGACGTGACTATACACGTCAAGTCCAATTTAATTGTCGTCACCGCCCGCAGTTAATTCTTCCTCCATGGGGTTTTATACCCCGAGTTTACTAAATTTAGACTCTACCTTTGATAGCGCTGTCATCTGCTTAGATAATTTAAGTATCCCTATTGGGTATTGATCACTTAATCCACCAACACCTCAGTTGCTGTACACGATGTCGTCAGCAAATGTCGTGTCAAATAGTACTTCTCCTCTTGGGCTCTGCCCAAACCAGGTACGTTGTCCAGGCTTTAATATTATCATTATAATATTAATTTTTACCCCCCTTTAAGTGACAGCCATAATATTGCTTTAGCTTTCTCTCAGTTAACAAGCATCATTACCCACCCCGTGCAACATTAACAGTTCTTGTTGATTTAAAGCAGGGTGTTTCCCGTCTCAGAAACCTGGTTTTCGTTAATCTCTGGATATTAATCAAACTAAAAATATAAATTAAATATGTTTCATATCAATGACACTATACTTTACAGAGTGACATCACCACGAAAGCCCCAAACATTTGAGTAAGCAACATGTGATATTCTTGAGTGTTTTTCTCGATTGATCAGCACTCAGACGGCCACTGATACATCGAGGTCACTGGCGTGGCGTGTTGTTCAAGTTGCAGACTTTGGTCAGATAGGCGTATTCACCGTCTCTCGCTTTCTGAACAAGTCATGGATATTCGGTTCGACGGACAGCGTGCTCTAGTTACAGGAGCTGGAAGAGGTAACAATATTGCAGCTTTGCATAATTGTGTAACTTGACTGAGTTGTACTTCGTAGTTGTATCGTGTACTACGCAATAAAATGCATTTTTTGACGTATCATCCTGGTTTGTCTGGTGTACGTGCATATACGCTAACTTAAGAGCTAACACAGCCGTAGACGGTCTAAGTAAAATAGTTGGGCGGCACTTCAAGGCTGCATCAACATTTGTAAGTAAGTCTGCTTTACTACGTCCCCATGTCATCAGGCTAATTTGCATAGGCTCACTACATACCGCATACATACAATACATGCCAATTGCGGCACAATAACGTCGGACTAGAGACGACCCGGGTTTGAATCATTCTGCTCCCGTTTCGAAGCTAGGACAATTTCGATCACTCGCCTTTGTCACAGTTCACAGGGCTGCATAGAAGTGATTACATTGCTAATGACATTGGTGTATATGTGTGACCAAATATTCCTCGCGCATTAATTACAGCTTCACATATACATTGAGGTGGTGTTGGAACCAGGCTTGTTAATAAATGTAAATTCATTTGAATGTGCATTTTAATGTTGAGCACTTGAATAGGCATTCAAATGCCTCAGTGCAATTTTAAATGCATTTGCATTTACATTTCAATATGCGTTTGAATGCGACCCACAAACATTTGATATGTCAAATGTGCAATATAATGCATGCATAATTATTTGAATAATTATTACTGTTAGATTCACTTTAACAAGGTCACAACATGCCATTAGAAAAAGTACTCTGTAATGAGCAATATCCTAATGACCAATATCCTGATGGTCAATACTGATCAATGGCTGAGCTGTTATTCATATAATATGAAAATACCAACTGGTCTATACGTTGATGGCTTCCGAGATTACCTGTTCATTGAAACAATGCAGGCAAATGATCCCCTTGCGTTGTGGCGGTACTGTTGGGGTGGGTTGGGGTGGCAACTCATTAGGGGGAGTTAACATTAGCAATGCCAGCCCTAAGTATATAAAGCCACGGAAAGTGATAAGTGGTAGCTGTAATTATCCCAGTGACCCCCACCAGTGAACAGTCTATTATCTTGGGTTCCCCTTCCATTCTGGCCTAACTGGATGATTTGCCTTTCATTTCCTCCGATAGTTAGCAGTAAGCTGTCAATTGTCTATTCCTCCTTCCCATTTCCACCTCTCAAAACTTATCCTTTTCTAACTAGTGGCTTTTGGCCAGCAAGAATCACCACTGGATGACACGATTTTTGTCAAATTAAAGCAAAACGTTGAAATAAAGCCAACACATTTGAAATTAATTCAAATGCATTTGCAAATGTGTAACCAAAACATTTGTATTGCCATTTGAAAATGACCCGAAGGCCCTTGCATTTGCATTTGAATGCGTTCCTGGCAAATAGAATTTGCATTGGAATCAAGTGAAGCATTTGTATTCAAATGCGTTGACATGCATTTGTTAACAAGCCTGGTTGGAATGAACAAGTCTGGCACGGAGAGAGTGTGAAGCTAGACTGGATACAACGCTCTATACGAACATACATAATACCTTTATCATTGCAGGGATCGGAAAAGCCATTGCAAAGGCCCTGGCAGCTGGAGGTGCTGAAACAATTGCCCTGAGTCGTACACAGGAAAATCTGGATAAACTGAAAGCTGAGGTAATTTGCTTTGGTTTCATCCATGTTGTGTCTACACGTGCAAATATAACTAAACAGTTATCGGCTAAACGATATATTCCTGCGTCAGTCTATGATTGGTGTGTCTCGGTTAGGTCCACATCATTTTCATCATAGTGAATCCTAAAGATGATTCTACTGTATAACGTCTATATTGATTCTTGCTTGATAACGTATACTGGATATAGCACCTATTGAAATGTAAACTACCACAGGGTCAACAGTATCCCGGAGTATGCATAGTTGGTTGTAACTTTGAGTATTTTTGGACACATTCTAACGTATTTGTCAAATCTGCTTAGTATGCTGTTTTTGACACATTTCTTAGTCCCACTTCAGTTAATTTATTAAAGCCTGCACTACAATATTATGAAGCAATTGTTAAATTTGTTAAATTGCCAATCAATGAGTGAAACGCATTTTGTGAAACCTGGAGTAGTAGGTATTGCTTAATGTAAATTAGTATATGTGAGGCACTCCCACGAAATCAGTCGGATGTCGCAGATTCTACTTACGCTGTACAAGCCAATTAACGAGTGTTGGTCGATATGGACGATTTTGAGATTATGATTGTAACATAATTAAAAATAGTTGATCTTTCACAACATCGAATCTTTTTGTCGAAATGTTACTTGTAAATGTGGATAAATAGCACTTTATGTGAAGGTGTTAATTACGTTTTGGGAGATTGCGCAAAAACAAAGGCCAAAATCGGACTTTTTCAAGTGCCGCCGGTATCTGATTTCTCCTTTGCGCGATCGCCATCTTCCGTATATCGCCGAAAAGCTGAGCATATCGGCTTTCCAAAGATATAACAAGTTTCGCGGGAGGAAACAAAACCAACCAATCAGAATCAAATAAGAATCGTATACAATGCTGCTTGTTGCCGCCACGTGACCCGGTTCGCGTTGCTGATTGGACCATTTTCATTTCCGTTTTGTTTGTCGTCTGCGAGAGTTTGTTTACTTGGTCTGTTTCGTCGGTTTACGTGGATGATTTGCCGGTAAGCTGTTAATTTATTGCAGTATTTTAAGTGTACGCGCATTTGCTAGAAAGGAGTATAAGTGTGTCGTTGACAACCGGGAGCAGCGACGAAGTTGCGTTGGCTCAGCTGCTGAATCGACCACGCCGCTTCAGTCGGGGGCTGACACTGACAGAAGTTGGCGGTGGCGCTGACAGTGCCAGTGGGAATGACGCGGATCTAGATCGTATTTTAAATGATTATTTATCGCCAAGTGATAACGAAGACTCGCCGGATTCAGATATAGAAATATCCGGAAACGAAAACGACGACGATTTTGATTTGCGTATGACGGACGCAACGGCGGCCCTTGACCAAGCAGCAGCCGACCCGGCTGTCTTTGTTGTTGACAGCGCTTCGACTACGACTGAGTTCGCCCAGGCGACTGCATTTTCGTAAGTCTGCTTTGCCTTTGGCAATTGTTTAACACACATTTATTCACAATGAATTATGTTCATATCTGGAATAACATTTAACTTGGTTAAGCTCAAAATTTAAAGCCTGCAGTTACTTTGATGATACGAGCTATATAATAAGCTATAATCTGCCGGGTAAATTTGTAGTGTTTACTTGTCATGCTAGTCTATGGCCTAAAACAATGCTTATGATTTCGGTTGAGTTTTATATAAATAATTATTATTATGACCAAACTTGTGGTTCCGCAATAAATTACACCTATGTATTTAATACTGTTTTGATTTTGTTTTTGACTGAACTATAAAGTTATCTAAATGTTTGGTAGTACAGGTCTACACAGTTGTGAAAATATTTGTGTTTTTCCTCAGTTGCAAGTGCAAGCATTATCAAGACGGGCCATGCTACACCCAATATATGGTGGACGAAATGCTTCGCCACAGAATGCAGATGGCAGATTTGACATCTGGTGAGTGACAGTCTCATTTGTCATTGATTCATTTCTAAAGCCACTTCTAAATTGCGAATAGAATCATTACAACACCTGTACACGCACACGCATACACACACACACACACACACACACACACACACACACACACGCACACACGCATGCATGCATGCACATGCACACACATACAAACACGCACGCACGTGCTATGTATCTTTGCTTCTACTGTTTTCTAACATGTTATATTCCCCCAATTAAGCAACTGCCCATTTCAAATCCAACAAATATGTTTCAGAGTATCAAGACTTGGTGATACTTGCAAAGATCAGTTGCACCATTACCATGATAGTGGAGGCATGCAGAACCAAGCGAACCGACAATAAAAAAAGACAACACCAGCGCATAACTACATTTTTGAACAGCGGGTTGTCTGTCGAGAGATATTCAAGTTTCTGCATGGGTATGTACATAAACTCAGTTTGGAAGCCAATCATCTTTGTTATTTCAAATAATTATTGATTCAGGATAATGCTGCGTTAATTATTGTCATTTAAATTATAAATAAAATAATTATGAAGGAATTATTTATATTCAACAGTGTTCCATGTAAAATGTCTAGTTTGCAATGTGTTTGCTTAACCATGCCTGCAAGATACAAATTGCACACATGCCACACATGTCCACACATAAACTCAGTCACACACGCATACAATGATGGTGACAGATTAATCTCAGTATTACGTTTAATATAATGCCATTATTTTATTAATCTTGCAGCTATCTAGACATGTGAAAACTATTTCTGAGGTGTTTATGTATTTTGTTGACAGTATATCACAGGATCGTCTCACTGCGCTGATCAAATGGTATAATGAGCACGGCATATCACCACGGGTGAAGAGATCCGGGGGAAGGAGAAGCAACACAAAAGCTCTCTTGTTTGATGACATCAAACGGGTCGTCCACTTCATTGCCAGCTACACTGAAGATCATGCACTTGCTCTGCCGGGAAGAATACTTGGTGTTTGGCGACATGGAGTCAAGCTTCTACCATCTGCCAGCATCAAAGTTGTAGTCTATGCGAGTTACCTGGCAACGTTCGAAAACTCAGGTATGCATACGCTACTAATTTAAAATAAATTATAACTTGTTTTAATTTAGACGAAATTGTTTGGATGAAGTTGTTCTTGCAGACATTTAATAATTAATGATGCATTTTCCGGTAAAAAATGTAATGTCCTCAAAAAAGATCCCAATAGTATTAGTAATAACGAATTCCTAATGTTAATTGTTTTATTAGACTGGAATATATATATATATATATATATATATATATATATATATATATATATATATATATATACATATATATATATATATATATATATATATATATATATATATATATATATATATATATATATATATATATATATATATATATATATATATATATATATATATATATGTATACATAAATATATGTATATATATATATATATATATATATATATATATATATATATATATATATATATATTTGTTAATTCTGCATACTATGCTGTTTTTGACACATTTTTTAGTCCGACTTCAGTTTAGTTTAGTATTAATGCCTTTATTGCACTATTTCAACAATGCGAATCAAATGATACAGGAACAAATTTTTTTTTAAATTGCCAATAAATGACCTAAACGTTACACATTTTGTGCTAATTGGATTTGTAGGTATGGCATACTGTTAATTTGTATACAATGGTGCATTTTCCGTTAAACATAAATTTGAATACCCTCTCCAATAATACTAATAATAATGAATTCCTACTGCTAAAAATGTAATAGACATTCCAAGCCCAAACCAAAGCGGAAATAATATAATATAGGTCATAATGGTATATTGGGCGTCAAACACATTTCAAATTCTGATTGTTGATTTTTTAAATATTTATTTACATATTTATATAATTTAGTGACAGTATCACTGTACTTGTACTGCATTTAATATATCTACTTTGAAGGGGGACATATACATTTTTATTATTCAACTCTCTCTCTCCGTTTTTGACACATGCTGAATATATGTAACTTTGATTTAAATAATGTGTTGCATAGATGCATATATACAAATATATATATATATATATATATATATATATATATGTGTATATACAAATATATATATATATATATACACACATATATATATATATATATATATATATATATATATATATATATATATATATATATATATATATATATATATATATATATATGTGTGTATTTTAATATATGTGTATTTTACATTTATTCAGCATATATGTGACCCATCTTTAAAAAAAAATTATTTTTTACTGGTGAATTTTATTACTGGTGAATTAAACGATTTTGAGATTATTCATGAAAGTGATTCCGTAGTATTCACTTTAACGATAACAATTTCTAATGTCTATTTAGCTATGTTTGATGTACTTTAGTATTATCTTTGACGAGCTGTTCGATGTGTTCAGTTTGACTTCCCTAAACCAAAGCCGATAGTGCTATTAATTAACTGTTTGTTTTCGGTAATTCGTGGATGGTCCCTCGCATATTTGTTTATGGTCATCGCATTAAAATATATTACGAATGTGTCGAATAGGAGGGCGCAAGAGAGAGACACTGTTTTAACAGCTTTGTAAATAAGGCCGGCTTGATCGTGGTCCAGGACAATTATTTTATTTGCGCAGCGATGAAGTCATTTAAATAATGTCCATGGACGCAAGGTAGAGTAGTGTGTGAACCGGGACTATCGGAGGAATTCACGGTGGATGTCGGCCTGAGACAGGGGATTGCCTTAAGCCCACTGTTATTCATTACAGTAGTGGAGATGATCAGCAGGAAAGCGAGCACAAGGGACATTCTCCACAAGTTGCTATACGACGATGACCTGGCAGTAGTAGCGGACAGTGAGGCAGACTACCAAGAGCGGTTTTTAGATTGGAAAGAAATCAAACGTGGCCTGAGAGTTAGTGTAGAGAAAACGGAGGTGCTTCGGGTTGGACAGCAGAAAAAATGACATAAGACTGGATGGGAAGAAACTGAACAAATGAGACAGCTTTGTTTATCTGGGTGGAGCGGTTTGCGGGGACGGCAGCACGAAGACGAACATTCGCATACAATCTGGGGCAAGTGCGCGGACGAAAGTGGAAGGGGAGACGGGAGACACCTATCTCGAAAGCTTAAAGGAAAGGCCCTCAACTCATGCATAACTCCAGCATACGTGTACGCCCTAGAGACATTGGCGATGACAGAAAAACAACAAGAGAGACTGCGTTTGTGATTTTGCGAGAATAACTGGGTGAGAAGAAGTGCAGGAGTGAAAAGAATCGACAAACGAAGAATGGAGGAGTTGAGGGAGGAAGTTGGTTTGAAAGAGAGCTTCACAAGGAAGTTGGTGAGGACAGGCTAAGGTGGGCTGGACATGTCGAAAGAATGGAAGAGGTACGACTGACGAAGAAAGCGTATGCACTTAGAGTGGAGGGCAGAATGAGAAGAGGAAGACCGAGACTGAGATGGGCGGACTGCGTTAAGAGAGATATTGTGGTAGTGGAATGGGAATGGAGAACGAGGGCGAGGGATAGAGGAGATTGGAGACAATTAGTGGAGGCGGTAGTAAAAGGGAGCTAGTTATGAAGAAGAAGGGGATACATAAATCGACGACCGGTACCGGTGCCAGCATCACCCCGGACTAGAGGAAAAAGGAGGATAGCAACAACAACGCACGCTTTTCCACCAAATCACACGGTTGACCCACACAGCGAGTAGAAAATGGCCCGCCAGCGCAGAGTTAATTGATCATTCGCCTTTACTAACGGGTGTTTCATGTGCGTCTGTGCTCGTCAGACGTGTCCGAATGAGAGCGAGATTGTCCCCTTTGCTGGGCCGTCTGACCAGCAGGACAGTGATCGAGGTACTATAGTGTAAAGTGATTGCCTTCGCTACGCTGCTAATATAGATATAATAATAATAATAATACTAATTATGTTAGTCAGAAAATCCAGCACGTTCAGGCTTTAACGATTATACAAATGTAGACATATAGTCTAGTCTTGGGGGCAGAAGTTCAATTGTGAGTTATGGTTTTTTCTTCGTTTATTAATGAGTTGTCAATCGGTTTCCTCAAGTTCTCACTTGGGCCTGACCTGGCCTGACGCTTAAGCGGGCGTGGGAAAGTTTGGCAAGATGTCGGTCAGCCACCCGCACCGCACTCATGTAATAATCAGGGTTGACTGAATTACTTTAATTTTGTACTTGAGAAAAAGTAAAAGTAATTCACCTACAACTACTTGAGTAAAACTAAAATTACTTTGTAAAAAGTACTTGAGTGAAAAGTAAAACTACTTTTCAAAAGTACTTGAAGTAAAAGTAGAAGTAAAAGTACAACACTGAAAAATAACAACAAACTCATCAGGAATATTATATAAATTACACAACTTGCATCCGACAACTGTTTTGCAACCACTCTGCCTATAACAATGTTCTCCCAGACAGCCTTAGCTGGTCAACCGGTCAGCCACCATTGAACATGGTGCTCACTTAGATGCTTAGAAAATTACATTATCTTTAATGAGAGCTCACAACGTCAAATAATTTCAGTTAAATACAAAACTTAATTAATGATGAGGCACAATCTGTCTTTTGATCGACTTGGGTATGGGAGAGACTATATTGTACAACAGGATATGTATACACAGGTGTGATTGTATCTGAGTAGGTAGAGGGTCAGTCCAGTACTAGTAGTAGCCTCTCAAGGAAACTGGTGAGAGGTAATACAACCTAGCACTGCCCATAGTAAAATTAACAAAGACATTTGATGCCTAGCTGATGAAGCCATCTGGCTTGTGAACTCCCACCTTCTCATGTCTTCCCAGACATGTATTGTTAGCTCACACAAACATTGAAACAACGCGAGTTAGCAGCTAGCTGTGTTGGTTACCAGGTACCATCTGGGGCTAGAATTGATCAGAAGACAGACCAGTGCAATTCACAATGGCAGAGTATCAATTCGTTACTGTATTATGAATTTATTAAACATCTCAGTATGAATTTTAATCGTGAAAGTAAAATGTATGGGGATTATCAATGCATTGTCGAAATTGCAATTTTTTTCTATTTATAATACGTATTACTAATTAATAGTTTATATATTCAGACGGAGAATTTTGCATCGTGGTTTGAGACGGCGTTCAGGCGTTGTGTGCTCGAAGTGACATTTCATGTCAACGGCCTTGACCTGACCTATGCCAATATTTGGCAGACTTCGTTCACTGACGTAGATATAAAACTGTAGTTGCGTCGATTTCCCGAAGAGAGGTATGCATGCAAATATGATCGCGAACTGGCATGCGATTGAATGATATTAATATGTTTTGGCCTGGCGACTATGAACAGTTGTTGAATTGCTGTTGACGGTGGCGCTCCAGCAGCAGCAGCGGTTTCGCCAAAAAATGTAACAAAAATATATTGCGAAGCAAATAAAAGTCACGGAGTAAATATTCGCGTTACTTTAAATAAAACTATTCATTACAAGTAAAAAGTATTTAGTCAAAATTATACTTCGTTACACGCCAATTACTTGAAATAACTACTCAAGTATTGTAATGAAGTAATTTTACTTCGTTACATGCCAACCCTGGTAATAATTATGCGAACATGCAAATGGGTTTTCTTCAGGGAGGCTGTATGGCATCAGCCTGTTTCATGCATGCGTAAGTTGTATTGGAAACTTCTGAGAAAGCTCTTGACTTGCTATTACAGGTTACACATTTGCCCACTCGGAGAGCGCAGCAGACAATTTCACCGAAACACGACGTGTACGCTCCACGAGGGAAACTACGAAAATGCTCAAACATTGTGACTCTTAAAAAAATTCGCATAGACAAAACAAGCCGGCTCGCACTAGGGTTATGGTTGCTTTCTAATTTACTAACTCATTACATTTCACCGAAATATGTCACCGATGGGACGAACGGTGTGCTGCTGTACCGGGAAGGCTAGTTTATGTGATTGTGAAATGTACGTGAAGTGATTTGTTGTCGAAAACATCTCTAATCGAAACGATACATGGTGTAGCCTCGGGTGCCAAATTGAAAACAACTTCGTCTTTTGGTTGAGATACTGATGTTGTTCGTGTAACACCGTAAAAACTGCGAAAAGAAATAACAAACTATTAACAAACCGTTTTACACCATATCTATATGTAAATGGTATACTATACTAAAGGTGGATGACCCAGTTACTCATCAATGATTAAGATAGTCACACTAAGTTTTCCAAAGCTGGTTGCGCACATTCAGTGGTATGTTATCTTGTGAGTATTCCCATACGTCAATGCTTCTAACACACAACATTGATATGATCAAGGCACAGACACATGCACTAACACAATGAATGCACAATCGAATAAGTAATGTCACAAGATACAGCTTTCTCCTATGTATACAGTACGAAGTGGATAGATTAGCCTTATATTTGACAATGATAAGTTCATAACAAGTAAAGTACATTAAAGTACAGCGTACTGTATTGTGAGACTGATCTTAACCTCAACTTTAACCATGAAAAACAATACATTTGTAATACTAGTACATTCTAAGTGATTCTTGATTATTCAATAGTTCGCTACATACCACGTTGCCTCTAATATGGGACTCAGGTAGTCGGTGCTCATAGATTGAGTTCTTTGTTCTATTCTGTGGAAGCTTCCATGTCATTGCTGTAGGACAGATCACTCGGCAGAACACTGTCTTACTAATCGATTTTGCTTACAAGTTTAGATAATTATAGTGTCACCTAGTAATACGTGTCATTTAGACTGACATACAACTACATGTTACATGAAACTGTTATCATAATCAGTTAGATACACAGGCTCTTACTGCTAGGTAACATATACAAAACTATGTTGCTCAGCGAATCAACCATTTCCTGTAACTAATACAGGGGCCACAGGGTTTCCGTAGGGTCGGCAATTCACCTCCCATGACATGTAAAGTCCCAAACACAGGCTGTCTACACTAATGGGTTTCAGGGGTGCCCTGGTCAGTGGCTCTCGGTGACAGTGCTGAGTGATATACTCACTAGACTGAGAGTAAATCAGCTGTTGCGTTCACTGTCATTTACACGTGGTGTTATACAACTGGTGTTATAACTGATTTCACTCGAACTTTGCGAGAATCGACTCTCGAGCACGCGTCCAACAACGACAAGTCATAGGTCGCATAGGTCGATCCTTTCAACTTCCGAACCTGCGACAGGATATATTCAACAACACAGTATAATATATATTTCAAAAGGTAGAGAACATCGATGGTTCCTTGATATAATCAAGCCATATATATTTCAACATGGACAACCAAAAATTTCAGAACTTTAATATGATCTATATCAATAGTCAACCAGAACCGCGAACTCCGACCGCTCTGAGGGACGCCAGACGCTGCCAGGCCCCGACGCACGAGAACGCGCGAAGCAGTCTACAGTGAGATAACCGACCACGCTCCCGGCAGGTGGAATATTTGAACTGCGGACGAATTGGCCATTACGCACGCCAGTGTAGCCAGCCGCCCTCCAAGCCGAGACGGCGACCGGGAAACGATGACACGTCTTAGAAATACGATGTCAGTACGACCAACAGCAAGACGATATTCATAACTACAATGCCAATGGAGAATAAGTAGCCACATAAGACAAATGAATGTTTCCAAAAAGAAAACTTAGAACTAAAAAACCTGACAAATTACCGATTATCGTGGTAATTACCGTAACGGGATATGTGCACTGCACAAAAAGCAAGCTGTCACCACATATACCCAAAAATTTGGCCACCCCAATTCCGCAGTTACGCATGAACATGACGAAACTGCAGATTCACATATGTTGGTAGTGATGTTGTGTTTGTTCAAATTGTTGACATATTTCTCATACTATAAAGGTATAAGGTGAATAAGTATTTGGCTTAACGAAACTAAGAATTACATATAACGCCAAAACAATTAATTACAGTTATATGGCTACAATATAATCACTGAAGGTTTTACTGAAGTCAATATGATGTATCTGATTTGATTGAAAGAAATGAGCGGTAACCAAAGTAGGGTTGTCGAGTTGTTTTGTTGTGATAACAATACAATTGTCGATTCAGAATAGCTGATGTATGCACTGCTACACTGATAAGAAGCAATTCAAACAATAAGACCAACGTACGCTATGTTCCGGTTAAGGACGTACTCATATCGTTTGATTGGATTTTGTATGATTAAACAGGGATAACAATTACTACGAAAACTGGGTTTAGTTACACATTTAGAATATTTTAAGGATTTTATAAATTCAGGACGTTGGTTTTCAAATTAACGAAGAGTTTGGCAGTTTAGACTTATGGACGCCATGTTTAAATGGAACATACTTAATCCGTTAATGGATTATTGGAGTAATCCGAGTCAGTGGAACCCAACGATAGACCATCGTTACTGTAGCGTAGCACTGGCATAGAAGTTTTGGAATTGTAGGGTTAAAATGGTTATTATGGTTGGTCTGCACGACCATTAGCTCAAAGGAGTGATTAATGCGTGTAGTAGTGTGCAATTAAGGGACATATGTTTAGTGTATTCAGGGGAAATTCAACGAGGATGATGACCTAACATATGTTAAATGAATTTCAACGAGGATGATGATTTAAAGAATCAACGATAAGATTCGGTATTGTCAACTTGCTGATCACACGGAACATCTGATGGAAATCTGATTCCGTTGAGGGAAATTAAGGTCCCCTCCCACTAAGAAACATGTGGCAGACGTAATTGGTAAAAGCCTCTAATGACTAGGCTAGCGGCATGAAGCCGTTAGTGATAAGAGCTTACCAAAACAGTGAGGACATTAAACCGACACCCACTGTTTATAATTGTTATGATAGGCCTATTATATTACTTGTGGTTGCCTATTGTGACCAGTAAAACACAGTTAATAATTCCGGATTAATTACATGTTTAGAGTATTACGCTGAATTATCCTGATTCCGTGGGCAACACAGAAATTTGAGGAGACGCCTGGATATATATCATAGAGCGTAGCAATTGTTTTTGTGTGTTTGTTCATGATGGTTTTATATGCCTACTGTATATAAATGAATCGATTCATGTTAATCGTTGATGTATTTTTGTTTTTATCCTAGCAGGGTGAAGTATCATTTTATGGTTGTTTAATTAGCCTTGAAATACAACTGTGTATTATTGTTGCACACTGAATTATAAGCCTACGTGTTTTTCATTGCATAATCGCCGTTTGCACCAGTGCTGAGGAGAGTAGAACGTATAGACTTCCATTCTACATGAGCACTGTGTTTGTTAAGTGCCGATGTATTGTCCGGTACATTTTAATATGCACGTAATTAGCCATGTTTTAGTCTAGTACTTCGTAAGATGCATGTAAGTACCGACGTTTGTTCTACGGTACTTGTAAAATGCACTACCGAAGCTGTATTCTTGGTACAAGTATAACTACTAACGTATATTTATTTGTTTAAAATCCCGTGGAACAACTGAGCCCTCCATTGACGATTTTATCATAGTACTAATAAAAAGAATCAAATTATTGATTTAGCTTTTTAGTACAAGTTTTGGAAATGGATCCAAATCGTTTAGTAATGTGTTGTTGCTGGTTTTACCACTCATTCATTCACAATTTCACTTTATTAATCACTGATTTCAGTCACTATCATATTAGTGTTATTCAATGTTTTAAAACTTTAGAGGTGTGTGACGTTTGATGAATGTTTCAATATTGCATCACAATACTGAGTGCCCTAAGCGGCTAGACTTACTGGACACGTTGATGCAGACACCGCCGATGACACATTGCTATTCACATCCGTGCATGTGATGGCCTGAACCCGTTGTTGTTGTCAGCAAAAATTAAGGTATACAGGTAACTTAGTCCATGCCACCACGTACGCAGTGTATACATACTATACTATGTTAATTATTAAATGCACTAATTTTTTTTCAGAATCCCGAGATTATAACGGTTTGTGTAAATTGTCAGAGTGGACAGTGTTTAACGTTACTGATTTCCATAATACGTTGCCGATTTCCATAATGCCGTTAAGAGGTAGTTATTGTGTTCACGTAACGGTGTTAGCATTATTATCATCATGTGATGATATGTAAAACCCAATTTCAAAGGACGTATGACAAACACCTTTTCAGCATACACCATATTTTTACACAATGATTACACGCAGCACAACATTACGTGAATTGTTAAGATGGAATTGAGGTAAATTGTATTAATATAATAAATATATAAAGTAGATAATATATTTTTCACAAGGACAACAACATTTATGGATCCTTCGTAGAATCGAGTCAGATATACTATAGGCCAGTACAGTGGTGCCATGCTCAGGACAACAAGACATGAACATCTTGAAACGAATCGTTATTTTTCGTTTGGGTGCGTGGATATTTATATACAATGAATGCGCAAGGCCGTTAGTATCGGTAAACAGGACACGACGTTGTTGGCGAGTGGTTTTCCAAGTATCTTGCAGCTATAAGCTCAACTTGTTTGATATTCTGCGTAACAACATCAAGTTCAAAACGAAATAGACGCCTACCGCATATTTGGCAAAACATGCGGCCGCTGTATATTACGTGCATTCATTGGGGCTAAGCACGCGGTAGGAGACATCCATAGGCTTTAATGGATCGCTTAATCTATTTATTTCAGTCAACTGCATACACTGCTACAACAATTTGTGTAAACATGGTAATACTTCAATTAATACTCGGAAGAATTCAACATTTCTAACAATGCATGTATATATATATATATATATATATATATATATATATATAATAATTTTTAACAATATATAAATTATGTAATATATATATATATATATATATATATATATATATATATATATATATATATATATATATATATATATATATATATATATATATATATATATATATATATATATATATATATATATATATATATATATATATATATATATATATTACATAATTTATATATTGTTTTTCATTGAGGTCGCCACAAAGTAAACGTGTCCCAGGTATTCACTTTAACTGATATAATAATATGCTGGTACGTGCGTGTGCGGCGTGTGTGTGTGTGGCGTTGAACTTTCCATTATCCGAATAATGTTTGCGAACTATTTTGTTATTCGTATAAAAGCCGGTCAGCGCGACAAGCTTTGACCTCGCCAATTTTTAGTACGCTTTGTACAAATAGGCAAATGTTGAAAATTGTGAATGGCCTCTAAGACCTGTCGATCATTGAAAATGGCTCCTAACATTATATTTATTCAACCATTATTGTTAAGATAGTGGCAAGAGGAATGGTTGACAGAGGCAAAGGAGGTGCCATAGTCAACAGTTCTTCAATGGCTGCTGTCATGGGCCTTCCCCTCCACGCGGCGTACGGCGCGTCGAAAGGGGCACTTGATCAGGTCACGAGGGTGATGGCTTTGGAACTGGGCCCAAAACAGGTAAACCAACAAATCCTTCTCATCGACAAACACACATCTTCGCATGTTTAGTGAAGCAGGGGAGATATATATATATATATATATATATATATATATATATATATATATATATATATATATATATATATATATATAGTTTAATATTAAATATGTATATGTCACCCATCAAAGTAGATTTATTAAATGCAATACTTGTACAAGTACCGTGATAATGTCACCAATGTTTTACGTTTGGCATTTTAAAATTAAACTAACAAGTTACGAATGCATGTATGAAATTAACTAACACTGATCATTAGAAAAATCAATCAAGATAATCATAGACTCGTAAAAATAATAACAACAACTGTGTATAAAAACAGGTTTATATATATATATATATATATATATATATATATATATATATATATATATATATATATATATATATGTATATATATATATATATATATATATATATATATATATATATATATATATATATATACATATATATATACATATATATATATATATATATATATATATATATTAATTATTGACCTCATATATATATATATATTGCAATTATTGGAACATTGAAATAGCGTGTGTGCTTATAACTGAAACGACTACATTTTTAGATTCGGACCAACAGTGTGAATCCCACAGTTGTTATAACAGAGTTGGGGAGTCGTGTTTGGGCTGATCCTGCTAAAAGAAGTGCACTGTTGGCGAGAAAACCACAACCAAAGTTTGCAGGTGAATAATACGTCGTAACATTTTCATATTTTATTGTATTGCGAAATAGTTGTATTATTTTGATCTAAAATATTTAGTATAACACCTTGATTCTTTAGTTTTTGAAAAATAACACACGCACATACAAACGAACATTCACACATACACACACGCACGCACTCACGCACACACACACACACACGCACCAAAACAATCAAAACTAATATGTTTGTTTCTTTCCAGAAGTGACGGATGTCGTTTATCCCGTGTTGTACTTGTTGAGCGAGAAGGCAGACATGATCAATGGAGTAACACTCTATGTAGACGGTGGTCTGTCGGCTGCTTAGAACCACAGACGACACGTCTATCTGTGCGATTCTGTAGACATGAAGAAGGACGTGATTTTTTCTCACACGGTGCATGTTCTAAGTATTATGCCAATATGTTTTCTCAAAAGTAAATTAAAACAAACGTTTCCCTATATAACACGTGCCACGATCTCCCTGAAATTCACTAAGATGACTAACAACATTACCTTTTTCTAAGTCTAAGTTTGTGCTGTAAGTGGCTTTCATAACACTTGACATCATCGTGTATTTCCATGTATTTGAGTTTGTGATTCACCTTTGTGATGGTTGTGATGTAAATTTAATTATGATATCTAGGCTGACATGATAGTTTATGGCAAAAGATTATCCGATCGACGATGAAACGCGTCTTGTATTGGCAGGGAATTAGCAAATGTTATCTATTTGAGCTCAGATGGTACCGTTGCTTCGACGATATCTGTTATAATGTCCATAAATAAATGAAGACATTTACGATCAGTGTGGCGTTGTAACATTTTTAGGTAACTGACCTGCTATATGTCAGTAATTATCGTTTCTAATAACATTTCTGACTATTATCTAATTCAAAAGATTTGTTAAATTTACTCTCGATAACGATATCGTCATGTACACGTCATGTCACGAGGATTCAATTGTTCGATGTATCACAATACCGAATACAACATAATCAGCTGGAAAGAATATATTTCACCTTCATGTGCGTTGAACGGCTATTAGCAAATGATACATGTATAATCAGTTGAAACGTTGCGATAAAAATAGCGTATTATACATTGTGGTAGCATATTTTGACCCTTGTGTAATAGGTATCACATAACTATGGACACATCAAGATAAAGTAGATGCCGAGTTAGCAATGACATGTTAATGTTCAGGAAAGACAATCGAGAGATAACGGGAGTTGGAGTAATTATATATATATATATATATATATATATATATATATATATATATATATTGATCTCCTGGTTTGCTTTGATATCTATCTCAGAATAGACTGGTTCGCCATGTAGGTCGTTCTTCAGCAACTGTTTGCCAGAGCATAGGATCGATGACATAATTTTTCATGTCTTTTTTGTGACATTATTGTATCTCAGTTTGAGTCTGCCAACTGGTCGTTTGCCTCCAGTTAACTCCCCATACGTAATTTGTTGAGTAAGGTGGTCAATGGACTGACGGTATTCGTGACCAAGCCAACGTGTCCGTCCCTGTTCGGAATGCTGCTTAGTGGAGTTGAGTTGCAGCGTTGTAGGATATCCAGGTTGGTATTTTTGTCTTGCTATTTCACGCCAAGGATAGTGCGTAGACAGCATAGGTGGAAAATGTTTAATTTCAATTCATATTTACGATAGGTAGTCCAGGTCTCTGCACCATACAAAAAGATGTCGAGCACGTATGCATGATACACTTTAAGTTTTGTACGTAGTGCCAGGCTCTAGTAAGACCAAACTCTTTTTGAGAGTCTCTCAAAGGAAGCTTTGCCTAGTCTTGTATTAAGTTCCTTGTCAAGCATGAAATTGTGGGACATGATGGCGCCGAAGTATGACATGTTCTCCACGGTTTCGAGTGCTTCATCATTTAGAGTGATCTTGGCTACTTGAGATACGTGGCGCATGATGACATACTTTTTGACACTTATTTTGAGGCCAAACGCTGAGTAAGTATTGGTAAAAACTGTCTACGATAGACGGCAGATATTCCTCGGACGGATAGCAGAAGGCAGCGTCATCTGCATAGAGGGTCTCGCACACATGTAACGTTGTTGTTTTGGTGTTAGCCATTAGGCGTGATGTAGAAAATAAATTGGCATCAAATCTGGTTCTTAGGCCCACACCAGGGTTAGCAAGGTTAGCATTTTGCTATGCTTCTCTCAGTATTACATAGAAGTATATCGCAAAATTAGTTGGGGCGAGAACACAGCACTGCTTCACACCATTTACAATAGGAAAGGATTCTGATATCATTCCATCGATTTGGCCAGTGCCTTGCATGTTTTCGTAAAATGATTTGATAAAACAAAGTAAGGTTTGAGGACATCCAACTTTCTTGAGAATACTTAATAGCGCTTCTCAATTCACTTATTCAAAAACTATAGTGAGGTCCACAAGGGCCACGTGGAGTGGCATCTGTTGTTCCCTTGCCTTTTCTTGTAGATTTCTTACACATAAATCATATCTACACTACCTCTTCCTGAGCGGAAACAACACTGTGAGTCAGGGTACATCCGTTCGGCCAGCTTTTGTAAATATTTTCCCTACAACACTTAGTAGAGACGTTCCTCTGTAGTTATTGCAGTAACCTCTGTCGCCCTTTTTTGAACAGAGTAATTATATTTGAGTACCTCGTTTCCTGTGGGACAGTGCGTTATCACCAGCACCTTAAGAGTAGACTGTAGAGTGGTGATAACAACACTCCTATGCCAACTACGATCATGTCTGCAGGAATCGCGCTTCTGTCTGAGGCTTTGTTATTTGACAGTCTGGCGACAACTGCCTATATCTCTATGAATTGTGGTTCATCGTCAAGTTCTTCCGTGATCACAATGGATGGCACTTTGTCAATTGCAGGCGCAGCGTGGATCTTTCCGTGCCGTAAAGATCGGAAAAGTGCTCAATCCATCTTTTCATTTAGTGGGCTCTTTTTGTTACTGTGACGTCATCTTTCGATCTGAGAGGCGCTGTTTTCTTTATTGTGGAGCATATATATTATTATGCCTGCATACGTACTTCAAGTTCCCAGTTTTTGCCGCTGTCTCGATATCCTCAAATAGGCCAACATAGCATAGATTAAGTGGTTGCCTGGCAGTTCTTGGAGCTAGACTTCGGGACTTTCTGTAGTGAGCACTGGTTCTCACATTTGGCCTTTTTCAATTCCAGTTTTGCTTCAATCGCCGGTTTCATGGTGTCAAGACTGGCTACAAACCAGTATGGGTTGCAGTGACAGCTTACGCCTAAAGTGTCCAATGCTGATTGGTGAATGGTTTGTTTGAGAGAAGCTGCCTGTACTCATTTGCATTCCCGTTTTCTCTTAACTGACCAACTCAGTGTTTCAGAGTTTTGGTGTAGTCCGCAGTCAGTTTTCGAATACAAATGTTTGCTATGCCAACTCTGGTTTGCCCATTTTGCTTTCCTATGTGGTGGGGTTTAAGCGACAATTTCAGGTTTGAAATAACAACACTATGATTTGTGTCGCAATCTGCACTGTGGTATTATCTAGTTTTGGTGATATCGTTCAGGTGGCGACGCCTAATAAAAACGAGATCTAGTTGATGTCATGTCTTGGATTTGGGATGCCTCCAGGAGACCTTTAGATGGCCTTTGCATTGTGTGCAGGTGTTAGCGACACAAAAAAATGGAATTAAGCACTCAATTCTAGGAGACGCTGCCCATTGTCATTTATTTTCCCTATGCCGAAAGCACCTATATCGTCGGTCCAGAATTCTTTTGTTATTGCCCACGCGAGAATTGAAGTCCCCAAGAAGGAGTGGCTTGACTGATTTGGGCATATACTGAACTATTTTTGCAAGCGCTGCATATAAGAGATTTTAGACTTCTGGTTGAGCTATCAACGTTGGTGCGTAGGCACATATAATCGAGGCGTGACGTTTCTACAGAGAGTGACGCGCTGTCATAACACGATCAGAGATTGCATGTGGTTCCTCTAGCTAGTTGCATAAGGTGTTCTTCACAGCGAGTCCAACGTTTGGAGCCAGCTGGCTTCCCTGACCAGTATTATGTGTACTTATGTTCTCTGATGGAGCCCTTCTCGAGTAGTCTTGTTTCTTGGAGTTATGCGATATCAACTCACTTTATGGCCAGTTCACGGTCGATGACAGCACTTTTTTCTGGAGTCGTTAATCAAATCATAGTCTGGGACATGTCAAGGGTCAGAGTCCGTATATTCTACGTGCCAAGGAACAGTTTTCGTTGAATCTTTGCAATAGATGTGTGGAATGCAGTATGATAATAGGTCTGCACATCTAGGCAGACCTACATACTGTGGTGGGTCAGATCGCTATTGACTGGGGGCTGCCAAGTTTGGAGCGGGCGGATACTGACCTTGAGACAAACGTCAATCCGTCTGTAGGGGATGTTACCTGGCGTCATGCCCTACACCAATCGAGCGATTGACTTAGAACCGGTATCTACCATCTTCCTTGTTTTTTGTCCTGTGAATCATGAACAAACATAGTGTCTTCTCCGTCAAAATATGGTGCAACTAATGACAGGACAGTATGAAAGTGTTCCTGGTTTGACTTTATGACTCGACGGTATGACATTTACAACCAAGACACTTCTCTCGACCAACTCTGTCGTGCTCTGGAGAAAAAGCATGGCTGACACGTCGAGCAACAGGTAGGTTGCTGCCTTTGCAAAGCAGCGGGTTGCTAGTTGCCCATAGCTGGGACATGGGTTAGTGACAACGGCAGAGCATGTCCACGCAATCTGGCACCCCATGCTGCCCCGAAATCCCTCGTCTAATTTGCCTGGTGCCTCATGGTGACCAGTATTCGTTCGTTACCCCGTGGAGATTATGACTAGAGTCTTGTTTTAGGAGAGGCTGTTGTACTGGCAGACAAAGCTTACCCACACGGTGCTTGTCGTTTCGTCGAAGCCAGCGGTGGAAGGTGAAAGCGGAGGCGATAAGCACAACTACCTGCTACTTGACACGTCACTAAAACATGCACTGCCAGCAGCACCAACTTGTATATATATATATATATATATATATATATATATATATATATTTTTTTTTTTTTCTTTGCATAATAATGTTGTAGAATGGGGGATAAAAATGTACCAAGGTGGTAAGTTAAATATGGTATTCTTCTATATACCGGACCCTTATAATTATGGCTTTGTGTTTCACTCCTACCTCGTGTTATCTATACCAATACGTTAATTATGTCATATTACATCACATAGGTGCACAAATGGCACATATAATTGTCAAATATTATGTTTTAGGGCAGCTTTAGCGATCAGTATTACTACGAATAGCAGCATCAGCCATGTATTCGTTCGTTTTCAATATGGTACGTTTACAGAAAGAGAACTTATAACGCTATCATTGAATCAGAACCACCTCAACACACAAAGGGATAGTATCAACATTTGTATGAAAACAACGAAGTCATATTTATTTTACTCCTCATGGCACCAATTAGGTAATGGAAATGGAAATATTCTTCAGTATCTTCAGATGAAACTAACAGGCACTTTTAAAATAATATTTATGCTAATTATAAGTGCATTTTTACAACGACAAACCATATAGAAACATAACTGGCTAGCTTTTGCGATGCTTAATTGAGGTAACGTGGTAACCGTAATATTTATGTGCTTCATGTATATATACATATATATATATATATATATATATATATATATATATATATATATATATATATATATATATATATATATATATATATATATATATATATATATTGTGTGTTATGTAAGTTATATGTTGTATAGATACATACATCTAACAACTTTTATTATACTTCATAATTGTTTACATTTTTATTTTGTGGGATATATATATATATATATATATATATATATATATATATATATATATATATATATATATATATATATATATATATATATTGCTCAGCTGAGTAAACAAACGCGGCTTGATCGTGATCCAGAACAATCATTTGATTGGCGCAGCGATGAAGTAATTTAAATAATGTCCATGGACGGACGCATTTCCACCACGTCACACAGTTGACCCACATCCAGAGAAATGGCCCGCCAGCGCAGAGATAATTAATTATTTCCCTTTAATAACGGGTGTTTCATGTATGTTTGTGCCCGAAAGACGTGTCCTTTGCTGGGCCGTCTGATCAGCAGGGTAGTGAACGAGATACTATAATATAAAGTCGTTGCCTTCATTACACGGTTAATATAGACATAATAATAATAATAATAATTTTGTTAATAATGTTATTATTATTTTACGATTGTATAAATGTAGACATGTAGCCTAGCCTTGGGGGCAGAAGTTCAGTTGTGGGTAGTGGGTTTTTCGTCGTTTATTAATAAGTTATCAAACGGTTTCCTCAAGTTTCACCTTGGCTTGTCCTGGACTGACCCTTAAGCGGGCCCTGGAAAGTTTGGCAAGATGTCGGTCATCCCCCCGCGCCGCACTCACGCAAAAATTATGCGAACATGCACATTTTTTTAGGGAAGTTGTAATGGCGTCGGCCTGTTTGATGCATGTATACGTTGGTATTGGAAACTTCTGAGAAAGCTCTTGACTTGCTATCAAAAGTTACATATTTGCGCACTCAGGGAGCGCCGCAGAAAATTTAATGAATCACGACGTGTACACTCCACGATTGAAACTACGAAAATGCTCGTAACATTAGGACTCTTCAAAATGTCCGCATAGACAAGCCAAGATGGCTTCCACTAGAGTTATGTTTGATTTCTTAATTACCAACTCTTTAAATATCAACGAAAGATGTTACTGATGGAATGTACGGTGTACTGATGTGCCGGAATGTTTATGTTATTGCAAAATGCATATGAACTGCTTTGGTGTCGAATAAATCTCTAATCGAATCGATACCTGGACAACTGGTGTTATACCTGATTTCGTTCTAGACGTGAATGAATCTGGCTAGCTAATTACGGACTTTGTGAGAATCAACTCTCGATCACGCGCCCAACAACGACTAGACATTGGTCGATCCTTACAACAGACGGGCCTGCGACAGGCCCTATTTAATAACACAATATAATATATAGTTCAAAAGGTAAACAACATTGATGGTTCCTGAATAGAATTTCATAACCATAATACGATCAAAATCAACAGTCAACCAGAACAGCTAACTCCGACCCCTCTGAGAGACGCCAGACGCTGCCAGGCCCCGACGCACGAGAACGCGCGAAACAGTCTGCAGCGAGATGACCGATCACGCTCCCGGCAGGTGGAATGTTTGAACTGCGGACGAATTGGCCATTATGCACGCTAGAATAGACAGCCGCCATCCAAGTAGAAACAGCGACCGGGAAACGACGGCACGTCTTAAATATACGGTGCCAGTACGACCAGCAGCCTACCGCCAGACGCTGCGACCAATAAATCAACAAAAGATGACGAGGACGGCCGATGAGGGAACATATAAAAAAACCCAATAGAACGGCAATGCGTAGCGAGGAGACGAGGTGAAAAATGGACGTTAAGAAAAAAGAAAGATGCTAACAACAGTGAGCAAAACTGCGAAATTACCGATGCTGAAGCAGTAGACTATCAAGTAACTACCATAACAGTGTACTCAGGAATTTGGCGAACCAAAATCCGCAGTTACGCTTGAACATGAAGAATTTACATATTCACATATGTTGGTAAATTGTTGTGCTTGTTCAAATTGTGGAACGATTTCTCAAACGATGAATAAGCATTTGGTTGAACGTTCAATATTATTCAATGTTTTAAAGCTTTATACGTGCCTGACGTTTGATGAATGTTTTAATATTGGATCACGATACTGAGTGCCCTACGCGGCTAGACTTACTAGAAACGTTGATGCAAACACCGCCGATGACACTTTGCTATTCAATCCGTGCCTGTGATGGCCTGATCCCAGTGGAACTTCACTTTCGTTGTAATAAAGGTATACAGGTAACTTAGTCCATGCTACCACGTACGCTCTGTACACACCCTATGTTATTTATTAAATGCGCTAATTTTGTTTTAGAATCCCGAGATTATCACGGTTTGTGTAGATTTGTCCGACTGGACAGCTACGAAGAAAGCCGTTGAAGAAATCGGACCAGTCGACCTCTTGGTGAACAGCGCAGGCATTTCAATGCTCGTTGCTTTCTTAGAAACTGAAGAAGCAGATCTGACCAAGTATGAAAGTGTTTAATGTTACTGATTTGCATAATGCATTAAGAGGTAGTTATTTTGTTTACGTAACGGTGTTTGCACTACTGTCATTATATGAAAAATGTGTAAAACTAAATTTCAGGGTACGTATGACAAACATCTTTTCAGTATACCACATGTGGTATGTTTACGCACCGATTTAACGAGGCACAACATTACGTGAATGGTTCCTATAAGATTGAGGTAAACTGTATTAATATATTGTAATAAATAAATTAAGTAGATAATATATATTTCACAAGGTAAACAACATTGATGGTTCCTGACTACACTCAAGTCAGATATATTATTGGCCAGTACAGTGGTGCCATACACAGGACAGCAAGACAGGAACATGTTGAAACGAACCATTATTTTTCGTTTGGTTGCGTGGGTATGCATAATGAATGCGCAAGGCCGTAAGTATCGGTAAACGGGACAGGCGATTATGTAGGCGAGTGGTACTTTCCAAGTATCTTGCCGCTATTAGCGCAACTGTTTTGATATTCTGCGTAACCACATCAAGTTCTAAGCGATATAGGCGCCTACCACATACTTGGCAAAACATGCGGCCGCTGTATATTACATATTTTGTATTTCCCATTTTCAAATATGTACATTTATAAATAGAGTTAGTAGCCAATCTTATAGACATAGTAAAATGAAAATTACAACTTGGTTAGGAATAAGACAACATATTTTAAATAAATCGTGTGCCGGCATCTTGTGAAAGCAAAGGATTAAACACACACGCACGCACGCACGCACGCACGCACGCACGCACGCACGCACGCACGCACGCACGCACACGCACACACACACACATACACACACAAACACAAACACACACACACACACACTGCATTATATATATATATATATATATATATATATATATATATATATATATATATATATATATATATATATATATATATATATATATATATATATATATATATATATATATATATATATATATATATATATATATATATATATATATATATATATATATATATATATATATATATATATATATATATATATATATATATATATATATATATATATATATATATATATATATATATATATATAATATATATATATATATATATATATATATATATATATATATATATATATATATATATATATATATATATATATATATATATATATATATATATATATATTATTAATTGAGTTCGCCACTAAGAAATTCCTGTTTAATAATAGTTTGTTAGTTATTGTTACTTCAGAAAATAATGATGTCTGTCTATGACAGAACACAAGAAGTTTGTTCTTAACCTATTTTCGCATTATTTTCAGACTATTTGAAGTCAACGTCAAGGCGGCTGTAAACGTGTCCCAGGTATTCACTTTAACTGATATAATAATGTGTGAGTGCGTGCGAGCGTGTGTGTGAATGTGGGGGTGTAAACTTTTCCATTATGACACAGTATGACCCGAATAATTTTTGCGAAATACTTTGCTATTCGTATCAAAATATCCGGCGCAACAATTTCGATCGTAAAGAGCCGTTCACAATTGCCAACACTTGCGTATTCGTATAAATCGTGCGATTAGTGAATACACTACTTAACAGTTTAAGACGTTATTTAAATAAGACGATGCGATGTAATTTAGATATCTAAGAACGATTATAACTTAAAAGGATTGGGAAACATTGGTCATTTTACTGCAGTTTACACGGTTTAGTGGAAAATCAGTCACGTATGACATGGTGAAGACCGCGAAACCTAAACCTCAGTCGAGCTGTTTATTTTTTTGGTGGTCACCTCCCAACAATTATGAGAATCCACCTCCTAGCAATCCCACCTCCCATCTATTTTTGAGGCCAGTATCCCACTAAAGTTTACGAACAACCTTCCAGTTACTGCTGCACATCCTTACATTAGCACTTAATGGGTAAGTTCACTGCTTCAAAGTTATAGCTGAACCTGCACTACGGCTACGTATTATATAATTTTAACTGATGGAGCGATACATTTATAGCTGAAACTGTCTAATAATAACTTAGTTATATAGCAGTTCAACACCTGGGCTGCATAACCGAAATGTAATTTCTTAAGCGACCACCAGTTAAAAACATTGTGTGCGGGCCTTGTCCCCTCCCTCCTTTAGTACGCGGGCCTTGTCCCCTCCCTCCTTTAGTACGCGGGCCTTGTCCCCTCCCGCCTTTAGTACGCGGGCCTTGTCCCCTCCCTCCTTTTGTACGCGGGCCTAGGCCCATTCTTCATTTGGTATAAGGGTCTTGACCTCGCCTTTTTTAGTACCCTTCGTACAAATAATCAAATGTCGGTAACTGTGAACAGCCTCTAAAAACCTGTCGATAATTGTGAACATTATATTTATTCAGCCATCGTTTTCAAGGTTGTGGCAAAAGGTATGGTTGACACAGGCAAAGGTGGTGCCATGGTCAACATTTCTTCAATTTCTTCTCACATGGCTCTTCCCCTCCGCACATCGTACTGCTCGTCGAAAGGGGCACTTGATCAGGTCACGAGGGTGATGGCTTTGGAACTGGGCCAACATCAGGTAAACCAATAAATCCTTCTCATTGAGGCACACACAAATTTGCAATTTTAGTGATGCAGTCACGCGCACGCACACACTCACCCATTTTTATTGATCGTGGTGTCGATAATATATCTTCTGGCCGCAAAATAGTACCGATTTTGTATTGTGTAAGGAATATCCAACCCTACCTCTTAAGAAATTTAGCAAGTATGGTGATTATGCTGTAGTCACTAAGCACTAGTAAACAAACTATTTGAATATCCTAAGCTTAATTATATTGTTTGGATTGTTTTAATGTTATATTAAAATAATACGTATTGAAAAAACAACACGTAAAACTTGGAAAATCAACGACATATAACATGCACTCATCTTAGAACAACAGATACATGATTGTTAGCCTAATCCCATTAATGAGGTGATTTATTTGTGGAACTTGTATCAACGTAATTGTTAAATACTGGGTTTGTTGTTTTGAGATTCCAACAAACCGATTGCAGTTTTTTCATAAAACATCAGCGTGGTGTCTTCAGCAACTTCAGAGAGTCACTGTCCACATCTTTAAACTAAGTTCGATAATTACGTTAAGACAGTCATTTTCCATTAGTCAGGCTGATGCTAACTAGAACAAAATAATCTATTTCTTAACGTTGTCTTTCACATTGGTTTGGATCGAACACGCACTGTTCGCATAGAATGAACAACATGCATGACGGGTGTGGCAGCTATATTCGACGAATCACATCTGCTATTCATCGGCTCTCCCCTCTAAATAACCATAGCATTTCCTTAACAGTCCACCACTTCATATGATTCTGTCTCAAATGCCGCTGTCAGCTTGTTTCTTTCATTTTGTCTGAGGATCACCCTTCGCCAACCTCAATGTAACTGACCTTAGAACTTCTCTTATTGTCGTCGTATTCTTTCTCATACATGTTTCTCCTCTCATTTCTCTCACTAATTTTCACATGCCATTGCAACTCGTTCATGGGCTCTCGTCTGCAATTTCGGTAAAATTTTCCTGCATTTTCGACCCATCAGCATAATCAATGACCACCAACATACCTTCCCCACTTGGCAGTGGCCCACAGAGATATATTGCGATTTCGTCCCAAGGTCCATGTAAGAGTGATGTCGACCTTATCTGCTCCGGACTTGGTCGAGCACCCACTAGTTTACATGGATAACATATTCTGACGAAAGCTTCAACGTTTTTGTCCACGCTCGGCCATCACAAATTCTCTCTTAGTTTGGCCTTGGTGCATACCAAACCATGGTGTACCTCGTGAGCTACGATTAAGACTCTTTTCTGCATTATCAGTGGGATAACGATATGGCTTCCCTTCATTATGATCTGACCAACCTGCCCACTTGTCTTCTCGAATTACTTGTCGTACCTGAATCAACAACGGGTTTCGGCTGACTCTCACACAAACTGTGTGGCTGTCATATTAGTTAAAAAGGCGGAATGACCAAGCCAAAGAGGGAACCAGTATGGAAGGGTCACGTGACTTCCGGTCGCAGAGCCTTCTGGATATTCTGAGCGCCCCCTGGCGGCGACCTATATCCCTAAGAATACTCCTAGAGCGCCCCCTGGCGACTGGAGCTAACCCTAACCGTCGTAACACCAACTTTTTGACGTGACCCCAATCTGACGTCATCAGTGCTGAATCCTATCCCTAACGGAGTGACTGCTACCCTAACGTGACCGCTACCCCGACCCCCAAGGAGCGAGATAATTTTAATTGTACACCAACGCATTTAACACCCAGCTCGTTGTCGTCCGTGGTACCCTAACCCATCGTTTCATTGTTGCCCGTGGTATCATATCCGCGTTCTGTAGCCTACATGTATGTGGTAGCAGGGTGAAATGTGGTCATATTTCTTTTGCTAGCGTCGTTATCCAACAACATCTACACAACACCTCATTGAATAAAGTCACAAAGAAACTTTATTATTATTTAAAAATAACGATATATAGCACATCATATTACAGCATAGTAATATAATTATTTAAAAATAATGATATATCAGATTATACTAAAATACTAAAACATATTATTATTTAAAAAATAACTATATATGGCATATCATATTACAGCATTACTAGTAATATAATTATTTAAAAATACCGATATATCAGATTATACTAAAATACTAAAACATAGTGTTCATTGTTCTTTGGGTAATGATGTCAATTGAAGTGCAAGCGGGGCAGTGATCTCCCGCGCTTGTCTATCAGCTTGGTCGGTCGTTGTCCACGTCGGGTGTTGCGTGCCTTGACAGCTTGTATCATTTCGCCCATCACAGCCGCCCATCTGGGATCAGTGCACGACAGGCGTGGTAGTGACATCTCTTTCTCCACCCGTGCAAGCGGACGAATCATGCCAAGTTCCGTCATTACGGCAGCCCACATTCGTCTGTGATCCAGAAAGGCTGCGTATTCCTTACATTCAGCATCCAAATTTTCGGTAGCTGGAGGACTGTCGTAGTCATCGTCGTCATCATCATTGTCTACGCTCGGTATATAGTCGCACAACTGCTCCATCACAGCTGCCCAATGTTGTCGATGGAAGCTGAAAAACAGAGTGAAAGAAACATAAAAATCGAGCCTTTGTTAAAGGTACAGTCGA